>CAJHQP010001683.1:0-106555 GCA_905132765.1 Moricandia arvensis
TGAAATTTTAGGTTCGAGTAACGTCAAACGTACCAGTAATCTATTTAAAGAGTCGGTGAAAACTCACAGATGAAAAGTTAGAGTTGGTGTTTTGCAGGGCTGTGAGTCCTGATCTATAGGACGGATTGTTACAGTTACATGTTATAAATAAAAAGGTTGAGAGTTTTGATGATTCCGAGTGAGGCGACCATTTATGAGGTATTGCATGCTTCCGATGTTGTTTCGATTTTTGAACATATGACATGATCGTTCCAGTGCAATACACAGTTAAAATCTTCTTACCAGTTCTATTATCTGCATCAATCCAGTTACGTGAAAGTAATCATCTTTATATTTGAGAGATGTATATATATTATAACAATACAATAAAATAATATATAGACCAGAACGCATGTGAATATGTGATGTCAATGTATATATTAGTAAGGAGCTTAACTGACCTTCAAAACCTAACTTAAGAGTTGGAAGATTAATTGACACATCATATATATTGTCTAAAGACCATTATTCTACATTATGTGTAACTCTAATAATCCCTTCGAGAAACAGTCAAAACAGTCCAAACGCAACACATCAAAAATACCACAGCAAATGAATCATTTTTACATGCTAATAAGTAAAAAACAATTTACATAAGAAATTATCTACACCGCGAATTATAATATTGTATTAATAATAGATCTAACTCACATGAAAGTTAATCAAAAGTGGATGATTATGACATCATATATGCATTGACCATCATCCTATACGATATGTGATTCTAATAGCTCCTTTCGAGAAATGGATGAAAAATAATTTTATTGGAAACAACTCAAACCTATCATCTCAAAAATATTGTAGAAAGTTAAACCCAATTTACAGATTACATAACTAGGAATTGTTTACACGAAAATTCATCTGATGAATTTTACCATAGATTCTGACACCATATTAGTAATGAATCTAACTTATACCTAAAAATTAATTCAGTAATAGATGATTGTCACATTACATATATATAGCCTAAGAACCAATATTCTATACCATGACGTCAAACTCTACTGTACTGTTTAAATTATATTATTATTTTTTTTGGTCAACCTATTTCATTGATAAGCCCTATGGGCTATTACAAAGGATATCGGATTATATTGTGAGTCCACTAAGACATTAAAATATAAGTCCAATAAAAGAGTTAGCAAGGAAGAGTCACGATGAATAACACTTAGGTTTCTTCTATCTCCACAAAACACGTGTCAAACACGTGTCCTTCATGTGAGTAATGTCACTCAACCACCGAGAAGAAACCTCACCACCGAAGTCCTTCGCTCTGTCTCTTATCCGCCACTCCTCTCCAATGATATTTGAATCCTGATTCTTACCCTCATAAGCGCCTTTGTCTTCCTTAATCTTCAATCTACTCCTTCGGATGTGAAATAACTCCAAATAGCTTCATCGATTTAGAAACAACCATTGTCAAAACGCTTGCCGAAGCAAGCTTCTACTTTTCTTTAAGTTGAAACCAAGCCGGGAAGCTAATATGCAAATCTTAAACTCTATCCCTATAGAATACTTTGTTGTGATTCTAATAAGCAAAGATTGATTTCTTTTGGGAACAGAGGTTAAGGATGTCCGTTGGGAAAGAAGGAGATTTTAGAAAACAACCGGGATAAAATCGTAGAAAGAGAGTAAAGATTGATAGTATCCGATCTAATGACAGGGGCAGACCCAGAAAAGAATTTTAGTGGGGTCAAAAAAAATTAAAGTGTCATTGGCGAGTGTCGAACCTAGGTTTTGGGGGGGTTCAGACACCCGATTTTACCAATTGACCTACTGAACTTTTGACAATTTTCTATATAAAATTAAGATTTTATCATTTTTAACTGGTGTCAGGTGAACCCACATTTCTTCAAGTGATCGCTTATCTTATTCATAACACACCACAAAACGTCGCCTTGCGAGAACTAGATCGCCTATGCGAAGACTTGTTCGATCCATAGATCAAAATATTTACAAACAAAAAAACAAAATAAAAGATGGTAACCGGCGGCAAAGCCACCGACCACCGCACTTAAACTTGATTAGAAGACCTTTCTAGAGAGAAGCGAGAGTAATAGAGAGGAGAGAGAATATTTAAATAGTAGTTATATTATTTTTGTTTAATATCTATACTTTTAAAATAGAAGTCACAACTTTACGTGTGATATTTTAAAATGAACCACCTACTAGAATTAATCATATTAATTATTTCTATCATTAATCTATGTTAATATTAAAAGTACCTTCACGTTGACATCTATCTATACATTGAAACAACTCATTAACGTTTCACAACTTTTACACTATATCAAAATAATCTAATATAAACTTCCCAAATTCTTCCCCGCCGAATTACTTTTAATTGTATTTTACTCAAATTATAACCAATATCTTTAATCATGCGTTTCCAGAAATGCAAAGAAATCGATGTGTATAATGATTTGATATTAAGCTCAGTTGAGAGAATATCCAAGAGTCTTTGTGTTTTTCGGTTGGGTGGTTTTTACGGTCGAGGATGCATAATCATTTGGAGAAGATTAACATGGTGCACTAAACAAATTGCAGATTCTTTATTGACAATTGAATAGGCTTATATATTTTTGTTAGCCTTGAACATGGACACTTTAAAAGTTAGGATCTATTAACCACTACATTATTTGATTGTTAACCTTGAACATTTGTTAATAAATCTTTTACTTTATGAACTGTACTCAGTGAGCATTGGAGAAGATGAACATGATGCATTACTGTTACGTAAATATATTTGATAAATAATTTATTTATCAACCAAGAATATCGTGCGTAATATCTTTTTTTTTGCTTAAAATGTAAATTCAAACGATATATGCTCGGCATAATATCGTCAATATAACTGATTCGTTAAATTATTAAACCAAAAATCGTTAGGGAATCGTTATTATAAACATATATGTAAAACTACTTTCTTAAGTAAATTAACCAAAAATATCGTAATAATGCCATTAAGTAGATAAGAAAAAAAAATATTGTTAAAATCTTTTCTGAGAAATGTTGGTATATTCAATTAACTAAAACTATTTTTCTACTTTGAAAAATAAGATATGCTCATCCAATATTATTCAAATCTGTAGGCATCTTTTTTTTTGACGGCAGACATCTTTTCAAATTATATTGTTTCCTAATTAGTATTTAAAAATAATGTTCATTCGATCTAGACAAAAACAATTACTAATTAAATATGCCCAGCTTTAGTTAGTTTGTCATTAACATGGTACTAGATGTTTTGTCAGTATAAGCGGCCAAATTCTTTTTTTTTATAAATATTTATAAGTAAATATATTATCAATTCAAATATTATATATGATCATAGTTATTGTTCGTACGTTCTAAATATTTAATAATAAATTAAACAAAAATTCTTTATATATATAAAGTTTTTTTATCAAAACATAAATACTTTATATTACATGAAAACATGAAAATCCCCCTAAAATAATCTTGAAAACACTTATGTATACATAAAATTATATATAAAATGTATATATAGAAATTTATCTTTTGAAAAAATTATGTTGTAAAATTAATTTTTGATAGCACAGTATAAATTATTTTCATATAATAATAATTATTAAATCACTGAAATCACTTTTAATTTACGGTTAATTATATTTTAACTAATTTAATTATTCATTAAAGTTAATAGAAACTTTATGACAAAATATAAAATGTCTTTAGATAATTATAATTATTAAAATTCATTTTTAATATATGATTAATTATATATTAAAAGATCTAATTATATATTAAGGATAATCAAGACTTTAACCACTCTAAATTTTAATGTAAAAGCCCAAAAACGAAAATTCACTTCGCAAATAATAATATAAATACTTAAAACTATGAGAAATTTTCATGTTTACCACATTATTGATATCATTATTCATTTTTCTTCTAAAGAGATCTTTTTGCAAATGCCTTCTTTATTAAGAGGCAAAAGACCCTTAAATTAATTAAAATCCAAAACTCCACATTCGAAAATCCTAAATTATGGTACAAAAAATATGTTAAAAATGTACGAGAAATTTCTTAGACTACCACATTCCTAATTTCACTTTTCATGTTAACCTTAATCACTTTTACCTTTAATTTTAAAGAGATAAAAAAATTTTATATCCATATAGTTAACTAATCTAAATTTATAGTTTAGATTTGAGTGGCAGAGTTTAAATTTTAATAAATAACAAAATAAATACTTAAAATTTAAAATAAAAATTTTAAAAATAGTTTTTTCCAAAATATATTCTTTCTTAATGTTTCAAGAAAGTAATTATAAAAATTTCTTCTTAATGAAGATAAACATAAATGGTGATACCTTTATTAAGAAGACATTTTCTTTGGTATTATTAACCCCCCTCCCATGAAGGTAAACAAAAAAACCCCCCTTTCCCATCTACAAAAAATACAATTAGCGTCTCATTCTCTTCCACGTCACAACTTTTACACAAAAAAAGTCGATCAATAAAAGTATAATTATGCTGAACAAAGTTGAACCTTACAAGGATTGTTGGCATATTCATGTTAAGTTGTTTCATTCATGGAATTAAAATACCAATTACGATGGAAATTCTCTAGAATTGATTTTATCAGACGAAGATTTAAGTTTAATTTTAAATAATTTAGGTATTTATGTAATGTTTAACGATTTGATTCCATACTAATTTAGTTGTTTTATTTTTGATGTAGAGTGTTAAAATTTAATGTTCTTGCAAAAGACACTACATGCAACGTGGAAAAATAAAAATTAACACCCGCGCGGTTGCGCGGATCAAGATCTAGTTTTAAAATTAAAGGACGTCGATTGGTAAATAACAAAATTCCTAAATGTTTCATTTCAAAGTTCATTTTATCTAGGACGTGACTAAGTCAGCACCAATTTGAATATATATATATAAATGTGTTGATGTTGTAAGCATAGAAGCCCGGAGCCTCTTGAAGCTTTTTACACACGTAAACTAATTATATTTTGTTCTTCAGGTTTCTTCTTGATGGAATTCTGAAAAAAAAACAATCAATATGATCTGTGTAAAAATAATTTGAATTCGTAAGAAGTATTTGTGCTCTCAGAACTCTCATTTGGAATTTGCTGAGCAGTTTCATTATCTTACTATAAACTGTGTTTTAAATCACTAATAAAATTATCCAGAAAACTTCGTCACCCAGGACCTCGTAGTCCAGTGGTACCTGTCCCGAGCTGGAAGGCTCAAACTGGGAGGTCAGCTGTTCGACCGCGGGGAGGAGGAGGTGTACCTAAAGCCCTAAACGGTATATGCAAAAGTTGGCGCCGGACCTAGGTGGTGAGGCGTAAACTCAACACCTGGTTAATCAAAAAAAAAAATTATTCGTCAAAATGAAGTGATTATATAGACAAAATCGTTCAGTGAGATATTGTTTATGAGTACTTCAAAAATTAAAAGAAATCATATAATGATATGAGAAATATATTTACCTTGTTTCAAGAAGGGAACCGTTAAAAATTATATTTAAAATGAGACTTGTTGGTGTTTTTACAGAAGACACAAAATCCAACAAGTTTGGAAAAACCTCTAATAGATCATTTTTTTTGTTTAACTAGGTGTTGAGTTTGCGCTCCACCACCTAGACCTGGTGCCAGTCTTTGTCTGTACCTTTTACGGCTCTGGACACACATTTCCAAATTATAATCTAGGGACCTCGAACCCCTGACCTCTCGACCAAGAAAGTACCGCTGGACTATCACGCCTTGGGTGATCTAATAGATCATCTCGTCTAACAAAATCTAACTTTTGTGTTGCTTATATTTTCAGGTTACCAATTTACAAAAAAAAACAGGTTACCAATTTACAAAAAAAAAATTAGGTTACCAATTTACAAAAAAAAAATCAGGTTACCAATTTATAAAAAAAAATCAGGTTACCTAGATTCTCAACCCCATACTGATCAGCAATAGAGTATTTTAATATTTGAAACGTACATGTAAGCGGATAAAAATTTAAAACTTTTTTTATTTCTGTTGATAGTATATAAAAGTATGTCGGCTATAAAAAGTTAAACATAAAAGATCTGACTTCTTCTTTTAATATTTTCTCTTATCTTATTGTTTTGAAAACAAAAAAACTATAACATCAGCTCTAAGAAGAAATACGTGTAAGGGCGTCGATACGTTCCGGGTCATAAAAATAAAAATAGAATAGTAGTCTAATAAACCTACCAATCTGAAATAAGCATTAAATTGCATTATAATTGTGGAATTTTTGGCACATTGTTTTCATTTGCTAATGTAACGACAAAACGTCATCTGATAAAGGCTCAGCTGGTGGTGGAAGCAGTTAAAGACCGAAAGCTTGGTCGTCTTTCATGAAACTAACTTGAGCATTTAGAGGACGTTCTCTTTCATGGTCTAAAGAAAATAGAGTTCAATCTTATGTTGAGTTTTGGCTCATAACCTGTTTCAGAATGAGAAGATTGTAGCCTGTTTTTGATGATAGTAGAACTACACATTGAAGTCTTTAAACATCTTTTCAGATTGAGACATAACCGTAAAACATTCAGCAAAAAATGTTTATGTTTACCCCAAAAAATGAAAAAGTCAAGTGAGTTTTGCAACTTGTCACACCCTGGATGGTAATTAAAAATACCTTCTACTGCTACTTAACTTAAGCATAGAATAACAAAAGAGGACCGTTCATAACAAGCAAAAGGATAATAGGCGACAAAGGATCTATCTATCTATCCGTCGCCAGCATCAATGTTTCATATTTATACAACAAATTTCAACCCTTAAGACAAAAACACGTTACATATTCCATGTACGATATATCATTGTCATATTTCTTCAACTTAAATAATCATAACAAAATGTGAAAATCAAATATCTTGAGGATGATCGATTTCTAACAATTCTATAACTAATGGATCTCCCAAAAAATTATATTATTCTCGAAACATTATTGGATTAGAACCGAGATGGCTAAATGGCTTTAATATTATTTGTAACATCCTGACATTTTACGGCTAATAGGCTTCCATCTGCTTTCTCGGTTCGTGGACTCCATTTCATACAACGGGCGGTGCGTTAATTTTTTCATGGCTATAAAGTCTTGTTTACTGACCATGTAATTACCACATGATTTTTTTTCCTTGTTCTAAACTCACTCGCACGATATCGTCGCAAATCACTTTTGAATAGATTATCTATTTTTTCACTACTCCAACCCAAACACGATTAACTTTGGAATCTAAATAGATATGTGACCGAAAAGATAAGTACATTTTGATGATTTAGATAATCAAATCAATTATATTAAACTTTTCATTACATACCAAAAATCATGATGTTACAATCTACCTCACTCATAGAGGCGCAAAATCCTCGTTGCGCATCATGACAAGTCTCAAGATGCCTCTTGAATCAGAACCAAGATAGCTAACTAGCTCTCATACCACTTGTAACGCTCCGACTGCACACGGTTAATGGTCTCCCATGCCCATTTTCTCGACCCGTGCATCTCATTCTGTGTGATGAGAGGTACATTAATTTTTCAAAGCTGTAAAGTTTTGTTTACTGACCCTGTCTTGCAATCACTACATGACTTTTTTCTGTGTTTTGATCTCATTCGCACGATATCGCAAATCATTTTTTCCGGTAAACCACTTATTTTTTCACTGTTACATCCCAAACACAAGTAATTTTAGAATTCTTAAATTGGAACCATAAAACTAATTGTACTTTAATAATATAGATAGGCAAATTAATTTTATTAAACTCTTTTATAACATCCCAAAAAACATGATGTCACATATACGTCTTAAACAGACGCATGCCACTTCTTTGGAGTTTGGAGGATTTAACGACCTTCCACGAGAAATTCATGGTCTTCTTCCAATCTTACATTATTACTACTCGCTTTTGAATGTGCTTTTAGTTAAAATATTTTTTTTCACATTTACGAAAACCATTTCCCAAAATGATTTATAATATTTACAACTGCTTCGTTTTCACTTTATATATTATAAATTTCTTTCGAAATTATCTTAAACTAATTTTGAGCTTTCATTTCTCGTAGTGACATCACCCCCATGATTAAAAAAAGAGCAAAATACAGGCAAGGTTGATTATTTATTTTCACATCCACTGAAATATATATTTCCAGAATATATCTGAAAGTGGAATCAGTTTCTGTAGATAAAATATGTAAAGAAAACAAAATAAGAAAAGTAGTAGTTGATTTGTTCCGGATTTACCCTTCGTGTTAAGCCTATTTAATCACCCATTATGGTAGCCTTCATAGGAACTACTCACAAGCTAAAGCTCGAAGTTACTAACTAAAAGTTGCCATACACTTTAAAAAACCAAACTACTATTTTCCATTACTTCTCAAACACTCAAGAAAACTTTCAGTTATCTCCTAAAACCGACCCAAATACTTTTTTTTTGCTCAAAATGGCCCCAGAGATTTCCGTAAACACGCTCAATATATCCGACAAGGCACATCAAACACCTTCAAAGAGAGCTTATGTGACGTTTTTGGCAGGTAATGGGGACTACGTGAAAGGAGTGGTGGGATTAGCAAAGGGTTTGCGTAAGGTCAAAAGTGCTTACCCTCTTGTTGTTGCTATGTTACCTGATGTCCCTGAGGAACATAGAGAGATCTTGAAGTCTCAGGGCTGTGTCCTGCGTGAGATCGATCCTGTTCATCCTCCAGACAACCAAGTTGAGTTTGCTATGGCCTATTACGTTCTCAACTACTCAAAGCTGCGTATCTGGAATGTAAGTATTTGGATTCTTACAAAAGTCTAGCTCAAGATGTGTTATACTTGAATCTCTATGTGGTTGTACTTCTTGTAGTTTGAAGAGTACAGCAAGATGATGTACCTGGATGCAGATATTCAAGTCTTTGACAATATTGATAACCTCTTTGATCTGCCCTGATGGGTATTTCCATGCCGTGATGGATTGTTTCTGTGAGAAAACATGGAGCCACTCGCCGCAGTATTCCATTGGTTATTGTCAACAGTGCCCGGAGAAGGTCACCTGGCCGGAAAATATGGAATCTCCACCTCCTCCTCTGTATTTCAACGCCGGTATGTTTGTGTTTGAGCCTAGCCCATTGACTTATGAGAGCCTCCTTCAAACCCTGGAGACCACACCACCTTCACCGTTTGCAGAACAAGTGAGTTACATTTAAGTTCTTTAACTGATTATATATCTGATTACTCTGATTGATTTTGGTATTTGGTATATTTTTATAACTTTGCTTTGGCAGGATTTTCTCAATATGTTCTTTGAGAAAGTGTACAAACCGATCCCTCTGGTTTACAATCTTGTTCTTGCTATGCTTTGGCGTCACCCTGAGAACGTGGAGCTGGAGAAAGTCAAGGTTGTTCACTACTGTGCAGCTGTAAGTAGTGATCCCTTTGCTTACAAACCGGAGCTGGTTTTTAGCTTGTTTCTGAAATATGATTCCTTTTAACTTTTGCTGGTGAAATTGATAGGGATCCAAGCCATGGAGGTACACAGGAGAAGAAGCTAACATGGACAGAGAAGACATCAAGATGTTAGTTGATAAATGGTGGGATGTATATAACGATGAATCACTCGATTTCAAATCGAAAATCCTTGCAGATGAGGAAGAAAACATTACAAAATCGACCATCCTAGCTTCGGTACTCGAACCGGAAATGACCTACATTCCTGCACCTTCCGCTGCTTGAGATGGTTTAGAAATGAAGTGCAAAAGGACTTGGCGTGTTCCTCTTATCCTTTTTTTCTTCTAATATATGTATACATAGTTTGAAATAGTATAAGCACAAATAGAAACCTTGGCGCGTTGGAGTTACCGTTATTAGCTTCCCTTTCTCGAACCGTGAGGTTATGAAATAGTATATGCTAAAGTTTGTAAGGTGTTAACCTACTAAGGATATATCTGTATTGTTGTATCAGTGTGAAGCTTTGCTAAAGAATATATATACTGTTAGTGTTCTATATTGGTTAGGCCTAGTAGTCACTTAAGGTGTCCTATTGATTATCCCTCCATTATATTCTGTAAGCATGACTGAAAAGAAACAGAACAGTAAGTGATGCAAAAGTGTGTTCTTGGCCTTGGACAATCTGAAATTGATTTTGTTTTAAAAGAATATAGAAGGTTTCTGTAGACAAGTCTGCACTTAACCTGAGGTATCATCTCGGCCAGTGGTGGAAACATCTTTAAGAAATTAAGACATGCAAATCTAAAAGATATGATTAAACGAGTTCATCGTCCGATCCAACTTTAAGAAAATTGTTGAAAGCTTCAACAACCTTTTAATATGAATAGTAAATGCTCATTCTAGTCTATACTATGATTTAATAAGTGATTTTGCTGATTTTTTATTTCTCTATGATTTCAAGTTGATTTATTTGTTTTAATAAACAATTTTAATATATATGATGTTATAATACAAATTTCGTATACAAATATATAAACATTATATACTAAAAATATATGCACATAACTTAAATATATTGTGGTAGGTAAATTTTGGTTAGGTTAAGTGGTATCCAAAATCAGTATATTCAAATGACGAATCTTTAGTAACGTCATTACAAGAATTATATTTATAATGCTCCAAGTTATGTTACATTGCCTTATTGGATAGGCTTGGGACAGATCCAATACCGGAGTATTTTAGAATATTCAGATCTGGATTTATTTTTGTTGAATCCGTAAATTCAATCTGGATCTGCATTCGAGCCATTCGCATATACGGACGAAAATCTAAATACCCGTAGATATCCGGATCCGTTTTTCAAGTTTAAAAATGAAAATTATATCATTTAGTCTATTTAACTTTTTTAAAGTGAAAAATCATTGAAATTTAATAAAATTAAAATTTGAGTCATTTATATAAATTATATATTACATATATAAATATAATCGTATTTTAAATATTTTTAAAATATGTAATGGGACCGGATTTGGATATCAAGATACAAATTTGGATATTCGGACCTAAAATTTTATTACCCAGATCCGCTGAATCTGTAAACTCACTATCTAAATCCGGATCCGAATATTTGTTTTTTGAAACGGATCGGAACGGACCTCAAATTGGATATCGGATATTAAGTCTTGGGCCTATTGTTGGACTCTTTCAAATTTAAACAACAATATTTGTTAGTAGATAAAAATAGAACTTTGAAAGAGTGGATTATTTAAGACACTATCTTAATATATATTAATCATTATACTATCTAAAAGCAATACATACACAATACACAAGCTTTTCAGCGAAAAGAATAAGTTTTTGGAGCGGTATGTCTTCTCTTAAAAGAAAGTTCGTTTTTCTGATTTTTATTGGAAATATTGATCCGAGTTGAAACTATTATAATATTAAATCTGAAGTGTTTCAATTTTGGAATACATAAAAAAAATGCAATTTTAGTTTCGATTGCATTGGTGGTTGTAAATACTGAGGTAAGTATAGTATTTTCTCCTTTTTATTGATTTGCATTAGCTACATAGTAATTTGTTAATGATACTTATTATTTGTTCATCAAAATCACTGAATATTTTCTTTTATATTATACAAAGTTTAATTTTTACTTGATTAGTATCTAGTGATCTTTATGTTTCTTAATTTAAATTTTATAGTTTAGAAATATTAATTGTTGAAAACAACACAGAATATATATAGGAATAATCTTTAATACATATTATATTCATTATATATGTATTATTTTAATTATATAATAAATTATATATAACTAAGACTTTAACCATTTTAATTTTAATAGAGAGCTCAAAAAAAATTTCACAAATATTATTATAAGTAAAACCAAATATTATTTAAAATTTAAATTTGATTTTTTGTATTCCGAATCATCTGAAAATGAATTTCACTAAATATTTTTGAATTATTCAAACAAACCAAAAGTATACGGAAGCGTTATTGGTTTAGATTAGAAATCCATATAGTATTTACAAATCTATATAAAATATATGTATTTTCAAATCTAACATACGCATTTTTAAATAGTATTTACAAATCCGGAGGTTTTTCTTCGGATTTGAGTCTTTGTATTTTTAACAAAAAAATATGTATAAATTCTTTCAAATTCATTATAAAATCAAATTCATTAGTAAATTCAGATGATTGAATAACACATAATTTAAATTCGAATTTATATATTATGAAACCAATAATTCATGATTTCAATATGTATTTTAAAATCATATAACCAATAATACTAAATTTAGTTTGAATTTTAAAATTCATTAAAATACAACGACCAATAACTTCCACTAAGTCTAAGATTAAATTTTTCCCTAACTCCAAAAATCGTGGTTCCTATTGCATCGTGTCTTGATTCTGGGTCACTAGTCCAATGATTTTGTATCAAAGATCGTTTAGGCAAAAAAAGAAAATTGACGTCCGCAGGAGGAATGATTTACTAGATTAATTATCTCCAACATAATTGTTATTTTAGTTAATACTCCCTCCGTTTCGTTTTACTTGTCGTTCTAGGTTTTCACACGCAGATTAAGAAATCATTTAATTTTACATATTTTCTAGATAAAAACACAATTACCTATACACTTAACTATATTTCAACCAATAGAAAAATAAATTAATAGATAAAACTAATAAATTTTGTATTGAAATTATAAAACGACACTTATTTTGAAACAAAAAAATTTCTCTACAACGACAACTAAATCGAAACGGAGGTAGTATATGTTTAAAGAATTCTCCCCAACTTATATTATTACATATTTTGGAACTTAATACTGTTTTATGCTTTGAATTTTGAAGTTAATGTCCTTCGAAGTGCATATGTAAAATCGTCTATATTTATAGATATTTCCTATAAATATTGATATGAAATCTTAAGTGCAATAAATGCATTATAAATTTATACTATATAAGATAAATATTGTCATTTGTTAAAATTAGAAATATATATGATTTTTTTGGTAATATATGTTTTTCTCTTAAGACTATGCAAGCAAAAAAGGTATTTAATACTACATTCAAAAATTTCTTACACTGTATATTTTTTGAATAAGCAAAAAAGGTATGTGAAAAATATAATTCAAATTTCTTTACATGATATATGAATGACATATGGACCAATAAGGTGCGGCCACAGTTTTACATTTCTATCTGTAATTTAACTGTTGCTAGCTTTCATCAGTATCATAATAAGTGTATATAATTCAGAGGCCAATGTCACAAGTTGGCACAGACAAGCTGCATCACAAACCAGCCTACTGTTTTTAATACTTTTAAACCGAGCCTAACATTCCTTGGTTCCAAATGGCCCCATCCATTCCCATGGATCCGGTCAATTTAAGGCAAAATGTGCATCAACAAAGAGCCTACATGACGTTCCTGGCTGGTAATGGAGACTATGTGAAGGGTGTAGTGGGTCTAGCAAAGGGTTTGCGTAAGGTTGAAAGTGCATACCCTCTTGTGGTTGCTGTGCTGCCTGATGTGCCTGAGGAACATAGAGAGATCTTGAGGTCTCAAGGCTGTGTTCTGCGTGAGATCGAGCCTGTATATCCTCCCGACGACCAAGTCACTTATGCAAGGGATTATTACGTTATTAACTACTCGAAGCTTCGTATTTGGAACGTAAGCATCTCTAAATCTTTTGTATTATATGTTGAAATCTAAGTTTTTGATTTTCGTTAAATTTTGTAGTTTATAGAGTACAACAAGGTAGTGTTCCTTGACGCGGATATTCAAGTCTATGACAATATAGACGAGCTGTTTGATTTGCCAGATGGTTACTTGCATGGGGTCATAGGCTGTTTCTGTGAGAAAACATGGAGCCACACGCCCCAATACAAAGTTGGATATTGCCAGCAGTGTCCGGAGAAGGTGAAGTGGCCGGTCGAGATGGAGTCTCCTCCTCCTCCTCTCTACTACAACGCTGGAATGTTTGTCTTTGAGCCTAACCAGTCTACATGTGAGAGCCTCCTCCAGACTCTTAAGGTCACACCACCTTCAGAATTTGCAGAACAAGTGAGTAATAATATGATACAATTAAACATTCATGTTAAAATGATGAGAATGTTTTTTTTATAAAGCTTAAAAATATACATGGTTATTGAGTATTTAAAAGATATTTCTTCTGTTTCACAATAAATGATGGTTTGACTTAATACAAAAAGATTAAGAAATTTGATTTTCTCTTAAATATATATTTAAATATAATTTAGAAATTCATTTAATCAATCATTGAAAACTGTATCATTTAATTGGTTACAAAATTTCAGTAAAGTTGAAATTAGTATTAAAATATCAAAACATTATATATTGAAAAACAATAAAAACCTTCTAAAACTTTTTATTATGAAACGGAGGGAGTATAAATTATTATTGAATGATGATTTTGGTATGTGGGACTTTGGCAGGATTTTCTCAATGTGTTCTTCGAGAAAGCTTTTAAACCGATTCCATTGGTTTACAACCTGATTATGTCTCTACTTTGGCGCCATCCGGAGAATGTGGAGCTGGAGAAAGTCAAGGTTATTCATTACTGTGCACCTGTGAGTACTCTCTATTGCTTACATACATACATACCTCACTTGATTCTGAAACTTTCATCTTTTTTATGAGTATTACTGGTGAATAATGGTAGGGGTCCAAGCCATGGAAGTTCACTGGAGAAGAAGCTTACATGGACAGGGAAGATGTCAAAATGTTAGTCAAGAGATGGTGGGATATTTATAACGACGAATCCCTCGATTTCAAACCGTAAAGGAGCTCTTTTGAAATATTTTGGCGTGGCATAAAGCCAAATTAATTTTACAATTACCGGTTTGGTGTGTTCGATTTCTATGCTTTAAGTTTTTTTTTTTGTTTTTCTTTGATTGTGTGGTGAGAATAATTTTGTCAAACTATAATAACTCATGGCATTTTTGCTAAAAATAGAACAAAAAACAGATCTTTTTTTTTAATCATTGATTTTCCAGTCCATTATGGACTTTTGATATTCTTAGCTTATTTAAAAATTAAAGAAAATATTTAGTGAACCAAAAAGTTAAAAATGATAAATAATGAAGCAACACAGAGGAAAAATAGTTTTTTGTTGTCTGATTCTTCGTGAAATAGAACAAAATGTTCAATCTACTATCTATGGATAATTAGAATGTAATTCAGCTAATTACATAGTTATCTACAACATTTTGAATACGTAATTTACCTATTAAGCACTCAACTACAAACGTGAATATTATGTTACTTGTGTCTCAACTATTATGTGATTGTTCATATGTTTACAAGTCTAGAAACCAAATTAATAAGTATTATAAGTAGAGCGTTATATATTCTAAAAGAAATTTATTGATTTATAAATTAGGACAACAAAAAAAAAATTAAAACGTATATGTGCAACTATTGTATAAGAATTTACAATAAACGAGTTTTATTTGTATCACATTTATGACTTATATATATTCTCCTACATGTGCGATTACTTTAAACTCACACCACTAGAGTTTTTATGCCTCTACTAATCTAGACAAATCTTTATTAGTCTGCAAAAAGGTTAATGAACATTTTTGTCAACTACCCATAACAATTATACCAAGTATCGATCAGATAAAAATTGTTTAGATCAGACGAGAATTGAATTATTTATTTTAGATCTGGACATTGTAACTTAATCCGAGATCTCAACCGAACATGGACCATAGAATTCAATTCATACTCACTCCGATCTATACATATCCAAATAGTTTTTGTAAGACAATATTTCAGATTATATGTATTATTTGAACCCAAAACATATCGGATATCCAAAAAAAAGCCTTTGAAACTAACAAAGGCCGCGAGTAGCACCCAATGTCGGGTCTGTATATAAGAGCTGATCAAGCATTAGCTTAGAGCCAGAGAATCGTTAAACAGTTTGAGAGCCAATTTCACTAATGTCGTCATTAGCTCCATTTACTTTTTGTTTAAACATAATTTTTTTTTTTTTTTAATAATGACATTCTAAGAGGCTAATTTTTTTTTTAATTTCTAGACCTGAAATTATCAGGCCGAGTTCTGGTAGTCCTGGTAGCACCCATGGTAAGGACTTTTAAGTGCATTGTTAGTTTGTCATATAGTAGCAAGCAATAAATATGTCATTCATTTAAATGGTTTTCACAATCCACTTAATCATATTATCTCGACACGAAGAAAAAAACATGTCACAGTCCAACAGAGAAACAAATGTTCTCTTTGAGTTCCAACAAAGTTTTCTTTTTTTTGTATGCAACCCAACCCAACCCAACAAGATCAAATGACAAGTCAGCAAGATTTCGTATCTCAAAAAATAACATTATTTCCCTTAAAAATATTAAAAAGCAGAGAGCCAAACATTATTGCACATTGCACATTACTCAATGGAGAAGAAATACAAGTCAGACATGAGGATAGGTAATAGATTAGATCCAAAGTAGTTGAACGTTGAACATCCTTTTAATTCACGTTGAATAATAATTAAAAAAAAAAAGAAACTCGAAAACAAAATAAAAAAGGAAGAAAGAAAGATTAATTTCGAAAGAGAAAAGAAAAAAAAAATCGGAAATGGATCCAAAAGATTCTCGCTTCTCGACTCAAATCTCTCATTTGGCCCTCGACATCGGAGGTTCCCTCTTCGATTTCTCAGCCTTTAGATTCGATTATGTTCCGGGCTCGTCTCGATTGATCCGGAAACTGATTTCATCGCAGGGACTTTGATAAAGCTTGTCTATTTCTCTCCTAATGGAGACAATTCCCAAGACGGAAGCATCTCTGTCGTGACAGGGAGGCTTTGTTTCGCCAAGTTTGAGACCAGAAAGATTGATGATTGTTTAGACTTTATTCGATTCAATATTCTTCAACCTTCCGGTTAGTGTTTTCTTTTTTTTCCTTATTCAAAGATCTGATTTTTTGGAGTAATGATTATTAGTGTGAAACACATGTTGTAAGAACCAGATCATAACACATTTAGTCAAAACACCATTACTGTTCTACTTTCTCAATGATCACGCCTGTTTAATTAGTTTGTGCCTTTGATGCTTTTCTCTTAGAATTATCAAGTATTTTTTTAGGAAATGGAGCTTCGAAAATAAGCCTATTGATTCCTTTGCCCATCACAAATTGACTTAAGTCCTCTCTTGTTGTAATGTTTCAGGTGTTCAGCATCCGAATGGCACATCACGTGATAAATTTTCTGTTAAGGTAAAGCTGAGAGCAGTGAGGAATGTTTTCTAGTTGATTATAGTAATGCTAATTGGTTTTGTTATTCCAAAAGGCCACAGGTGGTGGAGCATTTAAGTTTGCTGAACTATTTAAGGAGAAACTTGGCATTGTTTTTGATAAGGAAGATGAGATGCATTCTCTTGTTTCTGGTGTCAATTTTCTCTTAAAGGTATGATTTTTTTTTTGTTTCTTCTATCTAACCATCTTCTCTTTGATTTTTATTCTAACATTGTCACCCAAACGACGGTCTCAGTCTGTTATATATATGTTTCTTGCTAACATATGCACTGTGAAGACTCTAGCCCCACACAAACTCATTCATCTTTGTGCATTATATAGATTTGCAGTTGGTTCTGAAATCTATACTAAATGCGGTGTGCTTGCTAAAGCATTATATGTGATAAAGATTCTTCGTTGCACTAAAGATCTCCATGAGAGAACAGATTTTGTAAAACTTTCCTGATTTTGCAATTTTGTATAGCTATTGCATGCTTGCTTACACCTGAAGTCTGGATTTGATTTACAGACAGTGCCAAGGGAAGCTTTTACCTATTTGGATGGCCAGAAGGAGTTTTTACAGATCGACCATAATGATTTGTATCCATATCTCCTTGTTAATATCGGCTCTGGCGTTAGCATGATCAAGGTTCACTATGTTTTGCCTTTTTCTTTTACTTGTTGCAAGTAGAGCCAGGGGTGTTTCTTACTCTCAATCTGGTTCTTATGTAGGTCGATGGAGATGGAAAGTATGAGCGAATAAGTGGAACAAGCCTTGGTGGAGGAACATTTCTAGGTCTTGGAAAGCTTCTAACAAAATGCAAGAGGTGACTTTCTTATTTTAATCTATATGCATGCAGTTTCCTCCTTTCCTGGGTTACTAATATCACTAAATTTCAGCTTCGATGAGCTGCTAGAGTTAAGTCATCAGGGAAATAACAGAGTAATTGACATGCTTGTGGGTGATATCTACGGTGGAACAGATTACTCAAAGGTAAATTGATTGATGTTGGTTTTGCTAATGTTTTGGATTGGTATCTATAAACGAATTTTCATTGTTTATAATGTTAGATTGGTCTCTCCTCAACGGCCATAGCTTCCAGCTTCGGGAAAGCGATTTCTGACAGCAAAGAACTTGAAGAGTACCAACCAGAAGATGTTGCAAGATCACTTCTAAGAATGATATCAAATAACATCGGTCAGGTCTGTTTCTTGCAAACATTTCCAGAACTCTAACCTAATGATGTTCTTCTGACTAGATTGTATCATCCTCTATCTCTCTACAGATTGCTTACTTGAATGCACTTAGATTTGGCCTTAAGCGTATTTTCTTTGGTGGGTTTTTCATCCGAGGGCTCGAGTACACCATGGACACAATATCTGTTGCTGTTCACTTTTGGTATAACCTAAGACTGATACTACTTTAATAGACCTTCCCTTCAGGCCAAAGACTAATGTTTGTTATTTCAGGTCGAGAGGTGAGGCAAAAGCAATGTTCTTAAGACATGAAGGGTTTCTTGGAGCTTTAGGAGCATTCACTAGCTACAAAGGAGAGAGCCAAAGTAATGACTTGAAACTTCATCAGCATATTGTTCAAAGAGCAGTTCTTAAGTGTTCAGGTGATGATAACTTTCGACACACCCTAGTAAATGCTAATATAAATGATGGTGAAGCCATTGAGTGTAGCATTAATCTAGTTTAGTCTCTTGGTGCAGTGATCACCTGTTGTATTTTTACGAAATCAGTGTAGAAAAAAGTGTCTTAAGGTTATTTGTTTGGGGTCAGGATGTGCTCATTGATAGTCAATTTGTTGGTACAAGACTGTTTATGTAAAGATGATATATATATATATATATATATATATATATATCCACAGTAACCGGTAACTGAACCGGAAAAAGAGTCAAAAAAATCAAACCACATTTCTTTCACTTGATTGATACGCTTTGACTTTTGTCAGTGTTCTGAGTTTCTAGGTAAATTAGGCACAAACAAAACGATTTTTCGTGGCGATGTTCAAAAAAATCCGATGTAAACACCCACCTAATTAATAATCTATAAGGTAACCACCGCATATTGATTTCTTGATGATTGGTTATACCTAAACCGAAACTTAAAACTTCTTTATAATTAGAAAAAAGCTCCTGAAAATCCGAGCTATAACCGATTCTGTCAATTCCGTTGAACCAACATCAAACCAAAACCGGGAATTGATATTAGTTGTACCGATACGAACCAACATTCTACATTTTGCAGGCTTTACACGTGTCAACATATCTGACTGTCTTCTACTTTAATTCGATTCATAGTTCGTCGATTAGAGAGACTACCATCGCTACTTCGCCGCGGATTCTTTACCGGAGTCAGGTACATGAGTAGTTATCCGGAGAATCTATTTATCTATTCTCTTTCGCAGCTGTTTGAAAAGTTGAATTGATCTCAGGTCAAAGCTTTTTCGAAAAGGAATCTAATCTCGTCTCGTCTACCTACCGATCGATTCTGATACCTCCGTGATCTTCATCATCGCAGTAGATCTACGTTCTCACAGCTTCGATTCGATTGTTTCGTTGTTTGGATCGAGAACCAAATGGTACGGATATTCAATTTGTATTTTAAATTGACATTGAACCTAGTTAGATTCGATTGGATCGTCTGCTTCGTTGATCTAGAAGCAACGAGTCTCTTGTAAACTTAGTGATACTCGTTTTCTTCCATGGTTAAACGCTTTGCTCAGGTATATCACTCGAGCTTTGTGGAAGAAGAAGGGATAACAAAGGCATGTGGTTGTCCTTTGCTTCCTCTTAAGAGCCATATCAAGGGTCCTGCACCTGTGTCAGAACAAGGTATTCATTCATTCATATCAAAAAGCATCTTCAAATGCAGGAAACAAAAAAGATCATTTTCATGTTTTGTTGTTTATATATGCAGATAGAACTGATATTGTGGATGAGGCAATCACGTTCTTTCGCGCGAATGTCTTCTTCACAAACTTCCCTATCAAAAGTCCTGCTGATAAGCTCCTTATTTACCTGACATTCTACATAAACGTTGCGCTAAAGAGGCTTGAAGGGTGTAGAACATTGGCTGTGGGAACTAAGGCGATTATCAACTTGGGTTTAGAGGATATCCCTGTTCCTGGAGAAGCTGGGTTTCCTTTCCCAGGTCTCTTTTCACTTCCTTCGTCCCAGGATGAAGCAGGTACATTGTTAATAGGCCCGTTTTTTGAGCTAGTTTGATTCTCACTGTCAAACTATTTGAACCCTCTTGTTTTGTTGGCTTGAAATGTCAGATCTTTTCAGGAACTATCTGAAGCAGGTTCGAGAGGAGACTAGTGGGAGGCTACTTAGCGTAGCGTATAGAGCTAACGGGACACCAAACAAATGGTGGCTTGCATTCGCCAAGAGGAAATTCATCAACGTGGTTCTCCTTTAATCAACAGATCATCATCAAAGGTAAGTTCTGAAAATTTGTAAAATCCTGCTTCACCTTAGTTTACTGGATATGGTTACGCACAAAGCAGCTTAGATCCACCTTAATTTGTGTTTGATTTAAGACATACCAGCTTAAACATCCTCAGCCTCTACATTTCAAGCTTATAAAATTCTTTTAATCTGAGTTTTTAATAATGTAACAGTTGGTTATTCTACCTTCCTTGCAGCTCATTACAAATGAAGTGTTCCCAAGCCACTCGAAATCATGAGCATTGCCACCTTTAGCTTCATCTGAGCCAAGAATATGAAAATTTTATATTGGAGAAGAAAGCTTTCTCTCTGGGCCTCTCTCTATATACATAGATATACGTAAGAGTGTGTGACAGACTGACAGTGTAGTATTTCATACGACTGTTTGGTGACACAAGATCAAAGTTAATGAGAAGATTATTTTGATTATTACTTTAGATTAATGGAGTTCATCTCCAAAGTATATCAGAATATTACACAACTTTGCCTGAACAAATCAGGCCCTGGTCCACAAGGTTCCATTGCAAACAAACCCAACCATCTATGGACTTGCTGCCACCTTCTTTCACAGCCTCATCGCCGGTTGCTTCTGTCTTCTTTTTCAGAGGGATGAAGATCAAAGTCGCATTTGTGGCAGTTAACCAAATTTGCCCTTCTTCCTTACACTTATTACAAGTGTAAACCTTAGCAAGAATCAGTTCTTAGGCGACTCTTATGCCTGTCCTATATAGCTTCAGTTTCTTTTAAACGTTCCTCACTAAGATAGTAAACATAGTTTAGCGGGAAAAAAAGACGGTAGCATAAGGGCATGATTATCGGTAGTTCTAACGCGATATCTTAGGTATAATTGGAATTAATTTAAATCATTTTAATGGGTTTTACCGTGGGACGCCGCCAAAATAAGAACGATGATTATCGGTAGGAGGAGATCTAATTTGTCTCTCTCATTCACCGTCTCTCTCGTTCACTGTCTCTCTCGTTCTCTTTCTTGGCGATCGATAGGGCGATTCTCTTAGACACTCTTCAGTATCTCATTCAATATCAAGAACTAGAATTCTGCTTTAAAAAGTACTTTGCTTTTATGTTTTTTTTTATGTTTGTAATGTGATTGGTTTCTATGTTTGTAATGCGATCGATTTTTATATTTTTTTATGTTTTTAATGTGAACTCTGCTTCCTTGTTGCTCTGTATGTATACTTTTATAATTTAATGAATGTTCATCTTTATAAATACACTAACGCATCAGAATTTCAACAAAGAGAAGATGAGGATTTCACTTTTGTAGTCAAACAAACAACAAATCTCGGTACTACAATGGGAAGTCGAACAGATGTTCGGGATACACAAGGCCATCTACAATTAAAAGAAGATTTGACTGAAAATATATGGACTAAATTTGGATATTTTTAAGTTTCTATGAAATTAATAAAATGAGTGTTTGCTTTTTTGTAAAATGGAATTATTTCAAAAAAAAAAAATTTAATCTAAAGACTACCAAAAAGTTCCATCAATAATCAATATTTCTTCAAAAAGTCGTTAACAAAATCCAAATATTAAAATAACAATAAAAAATTATAAGGACCTAAAATTAGAACCAACCAATAATCATGCTCTAAGCTCTATAGGGTGTAGATTGTAATATCAAGGAAAAATGGGAGAATTTAAAATAATTTTCAAAATGTGAGACGCTATTTTTCCAAACAACTACTTACACTTGGAACTGAACAGCTTTTAAAGATGGCACGTCTCTTGCCCACTAACCAGATCGAATCGTTGCTACTGCCAAAGCTAAAACCTCAACATTGATCTAGCAAAAACGCGTACATAATTTACTTCGAATTGTTTCATATGTTTTTTTTTTGAATTTTCAAGACGGTGAAAAAAAGGAAATTACAGATATAGGGACTAAACGGTCATTTGCAGATGAGCTAATGAAAAAGGAAACTAAACAAACGGCTATAATATTTGATGTCGATCGTAGGGTTTGATTGCAACGAGAGACCAGATACTATTTAGTCTAAACACAAACCATTCTTCCTCTCACTTTCTCTTCTCATACTCAATTCTTAAACTCTCTCTCGCTCTCTGTCTCTTTAGTTTCCTCAAAACTTGATTTTCTTTTGTCTGTGTAATCTCCTCTCCGATCACAACAATGAGTATGCATTACGGTGATCTCACGGAGGCTTGGTCCAATTTCTCTCTTTTGGTGGATAACGCTGTTCTTTTGTACAAACAAGAACACACGGAGAAGAAGAAGACCGTATCTTGGCAAGAAGAAGACGAACAGAGAATCTTCGTTCACTTCCCAAGAAGACCAAGATCATCATCGTTAAAGAAACCTCTTCAAAACCTTAACGTTGCTTCTTCTACTTCTTCGCTCTTCGATCTCAACAAGATTCCCTCAGAGAAGACAGATACTAAAAACCCACCAAACCCTAGTTCCCTATCATCTTCCTCCTCTTCGTGCCTAACAGAGAACAACACAACCCGCAAGAGACGTGCCTCCCAAGAAGGAAAACGCAGTTTCAAGAAAGCAAAGGTGTCACCTTTACTCACATGGAAAGGGAAAGACACTCCAGATTGGGTTTCCCAGTTGATGAGAAGCATGAAAGGAGCATCAGACCCGATCCTAATCTTTGAGAAGACTCTGTTCGAAACAGATGTCAAACCAAGCCAGAGCCGTCTCTCAATCCCTTTCCACAAACTCATCCGTAACGACTTCTTGACACCCGTTGAGTCGAGAATCATCGAGGAAGACATCAATAACAGCGAGAAGATGGGTGTGGGAGCGGTTCTTGTTGATCAAGGCAGTAAGAAGTGGGGTGTGTTTCTCAAGAGATGGGAGATGAATGGTTCTTGGAACTACGCTTTGGTTTGTGGGTGGAACGATGTCGTGGAGGCTAATGGATTGAGAGGTGGCGATAACATTAGTCTTTGGTCTTTCAGGTGCCGAGGTGTCCTCTGTTTTTCCCTTGTTCCTCTTCCGATGTGACAGAGTTGCTCTTCGTTTTACTTTACTTGAAGCGATTCTGCAGGTGCCTTCTCAGAATTGTAATTATCAAGATTAGGGTTTCAGTAGAGTTTTGTTTGATCTTACAACACCTTGTTGGGTTTTATCTCAAGTAATTTTTAGTTGTTTCTGATTAATGAATGTTTTGACATGAATACATTTTGTCTTAAAAGTTTCAGTTTATTGATAGTTTCATTTATCTGACATGAATCTTCATGAATTAAACGGTTTTTAACTCAGTTTAGTTGTGTAAGAGTAAGAACAATATAAAACCAGGAACCATAATGTGTTGCCAAGACAAGTTTCTGTTTTTGGCAAGTATATACAGTCTCTAAATACAAATTGAATCGTCAAACAACCAAGTATCTGAGCTGGAGTATGAACCTGTCTTGCTTCTGCAGTTCTACCAATCATTTCCTCTTTGGCTCTTTCTGCTGCATTCACTCCTTTGATGAAAACACAGAACAAAAATACTGAAGAAACTATTCAGAAACTTGGGCAACGTTTCACCAGGAACATCAAACTGAAAAGCATAGCAAAGAACAGTAAGAAGTAAAATCAGGCTATGAGTAATGAACGTCAGAGATTGGTTGAGCATGAAAATGCACAAGGGTATAAGAGAAGCGGTTCTTTCCCAAGTAAATGTATTTTTTTATTCGGGTCTCTTTAACTAGGGGTGGGTAAATAGACCGAATTCGAAAATCTGAACCGAACTCGGTTCAGTAAAAATGAATCCAAACTAAACTGATTCAATATACCGAATTAGACATGGTTATGGTATTTCGGGTTATGGATTTTATTTAAACCGATCCCGAACCCGAACCCGAACCCGAGTGGATATCCAACAACCCAAAAATTTTAAATTTCCAGAAAATATTCATTTCAAACTTGAACAACATGCAAAATAAGCATCCAAAATACTCATATTTTATTGAGTACTTAAAATAAGTATCCATTACATGAATAATTAATTCAAAATTTTAGTTTAATATATTTCATGTGGTGTTTTTCCTTCTTCTATATAGTCGAATTCATCTGGTTTGATGTGTTATCTATTCGAGTTTATCATATATGATGTGTTTGCACATAGTTTTGAGTTTTGTTTTCTAATTTCATTGTTTTCACTCTCTAATTTCACTTGTCAAAAATTACACTAGAACCAAAAAAATTTATAACAATAGTATTTCTCATTTCTCTCAAACTTTTTTATTTTTGGTCTTTGTTTCACCGGATGTCTATTTGATTTCCAGGTACAACTAAGTACAAAATAGTATTTTGGAACCGACACTTGATTAAGATCTGAAACCCAAAATCATATTGGATTCATCCGGATTTTGGAACTGTTACTATACTCAAACCAAATCGAGACTAAATTTTTATAATATATGAAAGGGGATGAAATTCATAAACCAGAAAATCCAAAACTCGAATGAATTCGAACCGAAATCCTATTGATCTCTTGAATGCTCAGCCCTATTTGTAATCACCAAGATCTATTAATATATGCACCCATGTAAGAATAGCCAGCATGAGAAAACCTACATGTAATAGCATGATATAAATATTTTTAAGAACTTTTATAAAAATATATAACTTAAGCTCATATCTATTTAAAAACATTCCAAAAGAAATTTGGAAAGAGAGGAGAGAAAGGCCCAAAGTCAATGTTTCACATGCATGTGCTTAGATCCAACCATTTGTATTAGCACCTAATCTGAAGTTTTAAATTCTAAAAGAACAAATTTCAAAGTATAACAACATTCATCGTAGAGCAAACCATTTTCCCATTGAAGTTAAATGCAAAACAATTTTATCCACTATCTTTTCTGCTTGGTCATAATAAAATAAAACATTTTGAACGTGTAAGTTGATCAGCAACGCACAAACTCTGATTCATTTTCCCAAAACTCTACGGAAGTCCAATTACAATCAAAGTTCTATATATTTAGAAAAACTTTTGTACATATTTAAGAATATCTTATTAGCTATATATATAGTTCAAAATTCAGTAAGAAATTCACACACACACACACACACACACATATATATATATATATTAAATACTTCCCAAATACATATTTAAAATATTTTTTGAAATACATATTTATAAAAAATTATATGAAAATATTATACATATTTATCAGTATTTTCTTAAATTTTAAAAAGAGATTATACTTATTCAGGAAGATTTTCATAAACTCAAATTAAGAAAGATATCATGCATATTTAGGAAGCTCATTCATAACATTTTCCTGGAAAACTAAATAAATATTTAAAAAATATATATTTCATTTTATGTTAATTAATTTTATATAGATGTAGAAAAGTATAATTTTCATTTAAATATTTAAAGAAACATATCTTAATCACTTTGACTTTAAAAAACTAGTTTGGAAACAAAAGTTGTTTTGTAACTATTTGAAGTAATTTCTCTTTTTATTATCTAAAAAGAAACATTTATAGTAAGTTTTAGATCCCAAATTTAAAATCGTAAATTTCAGTCGTATGTTTTAAAAAAAATTGAACAAAAATATTATCTGAAATTTTTTTATAGATACTTCAAATTTTATATATATATAAATTTTACAAATTTTCCTTTTCTTATTTATATTATATTGTTTTGAAAAATATAACGAAAAAAAATTAAATTATAAATCTGATTAAAAAATAAAAACTATTAAAATCAAACGGAAATCAAAACAATTTTTTAATAATTGATAGTAAGGCGTTATATTTTTAATATATTAACTTTTAGTATCCGTAAAACTTCTTTCTTCGTTATTCTCTAAGGCGGTTTGATTGCAAAAGACCACCAACTAGTATTTAATGCCCAACACAACCATCATTTCTCTCAATTTCTCTTTTCCGAACAAAGGAGAGGTTGATCGAAACTTTTCTTCCTCGTTATTTCCAACCCTAATCTCTAGGTTTACTCTCCCGCATGAGAAATATGGTTAAGGGAGGTGTGTGGAAGAGCACAGAAGATGAGATCCTCAAGACCGCCATGATGAAGTACGGTAAGAACCAATGGGGTCGGATCTCCTCTCTCTTGGGGTTCACAAGTCAGCGAAACAGTGCAAAGCTCGCTGGAACGAGTGGCTCGATCCTTCTATCAAGAAGACTGAATGGACCGTAGAAGAAGATGAGAAGCTTCTACACCTTGCAAAGATTCTGCCTACTCAGTGGAGAACAATCGCTCCTGCCGTGGGACGCACGCCATCTCAGTGCCTTGAGAGGTACGAAAGGCTTCTTGATGCAGCGTGCGGTAAGGGCAAGAGTTATGAAGCAGGGGGTGATCCGCGGAAACTAGGTCCAGGCGAGATTGATGCTAATCCAGAATCAAAGCCTGCTCGTCTTGATCCAGTGGAGATGGATGATGATGAGATAGAGATGCTATCTGAAGCTAGGGCTAGGTTGGCTAACACTAGGGGAAAGAAGGCTAAAAGAAAAGCTAGAGAGAAGCAAATTCAGGAGGCTACGAGGCTTGCTTCTCTGCAAAAGAGGAGAGAACTCAAGGCAGCTGGGATTGATGATGGGAAGCATAGGAACAGTAAGGGAAAGGGGATAGACTATGATGCAGAGATTCCTTTTGAAAAGAGGGCACCTGCAGGATTTTATGATACCGCAGATGAAGAGAACCGTTGAAGAAGGCAAGATGTGGAAGCACAGTTACTTAACAAGATGAATGTTGTTGTTGTTGTTTCTGATCTTAACTCTGAATGCTTTGATATGAATGTGTTTTGTGTGTTTACAGTTTCAGTTTCTGGATTGGTTGATATTTCCTTTTAATCTTTTACATGAATCTTGAAGATGTTTTGCTCGATTTTCTCAGAATGGTGATGATGCATGCTCGCTGATGTTCCTGTTTTTGATAGCTTGTTCTTGATTATGTCATTCTTTCTTGTTGTTGTATATATTGCTGATAGTATGTTTTGTGTTGTGGAACAGCGGATGCGTTTGTTAGTATGTTTGTGTTGTGGAACCGTGGATGAGTACATAACAAAACTCAAAGATGGCAAGAGTAATATGTAGGATCCACTTACAAGTACCACAAAACTGGTTAGCTGACACATATCAAAAGACAATGGTTCCAGTCAACAACGATGCAGAGAGGGAATAATATATTAGAAGAGGGAAAAACATTTCTTATGTGACTGGAGGAAATGGCTATCACTTTTCAAGTATGAATAAAATGATATAACAAAAGAACTCGTATTGTCTTTTCTGCTAGTGGTCGGGCCTGTGAGCTGATTGTTCTTTCCTATATGTTTGTGTAGCCTATACGCTTGCGATTCTCTAGTTATCCATCAATCTTTAACTCTCTCTCTCTCTCTCTTTCCACTCATGTGTTTAGATATGCAGTGAAAAGAAGCGTTAAAGAACACACACAAGCTATATAGTTCCCCAAACTAGGTATAATTGGTGCTTGGAATTAATTATTTGAGCTAGATTGTAGACATTTCTCAAAGCTTGAGAGAGTATACAATAATGGTGATCTTAGCTCTGAGAGTGGACGACGGTGGCTAATGTGTTTATGCTCTGAGACACCTTCTGTAGAGAGTCAGAGTTTGCGTTGATATAAACCAAGCTGCCTTTGTGGTGTTAATTTTATAATCAAATCAACTTCTCTAGAGTAAACAAAGACAAAGCTCATCAATTCTTCTCTTTCAGTTACTTCATTTCCGTAACAAGCACGTTACCATACAAACACATACTTGTGAGTCTCTGTAACAAGCACATAACAGTATCTTCAAAACTCAGGATAAACACAAGAGATCGATTTTTTTTTTTTGTTAATTCAGGTAATCTTGGCCCCGACCGAGGTGGAACTAGCAACGCGGAACACAAACCCAAGAACCTTTAGCCTGCATAGGCGGTCCGAGGGGGTCCGTTGCTGTCGTTCCTAAGGCGTCAGAGCAAGTCCGCATGTAAATTCTCTGGTAAGCTGCAAATAACGTTTGAATAAATCTGTAGCTCTTATTTCTCACTCTCAAAAGAAAGTTAAGCTCTCTCTCTCTCTCTACACCCAGTCGGGTTTTGTGGCAAAGAGACAAGCCTTAGGTACAAAGATAATAAGATAGTTTAATGCTGAGAGTCTTAAAGTTTCATAAGATAGTTTAAACACCACAAGAAAAAAGTCAGAAAGAAGGATAACAACGAGAACACTCAACTCAAACAAGGATAATACTCGCCTAAAGCTTCCAAATCTACTTCTACTAGTGATTCTTAGAAGAGCCTACAGGAAACAAACCCAATACTCCCCTGAAAGAAAGACAAAACAAGCATTCTAAAGCTTAAACACAAGGCCATAACAAAAGATCATTCTAAGAACGTTTTAACACAACATCTCGAGAGTTTGAAAATTTGCCTAATATGTTATGACATTTGGTGCATATCCTATTACAAGCTTGATAAATTCATAGAACTTCTCCTTGCTAGGGGACGAACGTAGAAGACTTTTTGACTGGGTGCACAACTAATTTAAAAAGAGTAAAGAGTACAATGTAAAGAATCTAAGCTGAGTAAATATTAAAGGACTTTTAACCATTTTTCTCTGCAATTTTGCCTTTCAAATCTATAATAGTTATAGTTTACTGGTTTCGAAGTTCGAAGGTAGTTATTTAATTAAGTACATCATTTTCTCTCAAACCTGTCTCATCATATTTCATTTGCGTATCATAAAAATATATGAGAAATTATTTACCTAAAAATTTGAAAAAAATCAATACATGAATATTATTGTCGACAAACCATGGAGAGAACCCATCATCGCACCAAGTGCTAAAACGCGGGATTCTATGATCATTAATGAGAAAAATAAACTAGTATAAAATTTAGAAAAGTTACATTGGTTGCACGTTAGCCACCACCACCACATTCCTTCGAAGTTGATGATCTTTTTCTTGCACCCTAATACATCCAGTCTACAGATCAATGTTGAACTTTTGAGGTTGATAAATCCCTATTCTTTTACTTTAGAATTTGCATATATGTTTGTGATTAATAAATGAGTTAACACTTTTTGAACAATAGTAACAGAAATAATTACTACTCCCTCTGTTTCATATTGTAGGTAGTTTTAGCAAAAAATGTTTGTTTCATAATATAAGTAGTTTTCATATTTCAATGTACTTTTTATATTTATTGGATAGTCTGTGACCAATTAAATAATGTTAGTTTTTTTATAATTGGTTGCATTTATTGATTTAATGTTATTTTTAAAAAACCAACAACTTTCTTAATAGTAGTGCTTTTATCTAAAACTACTTACAAAATATGAAACGGAGGGAGTATTCAAGTTCTATTTTTTTTTTTGTAACACTAATCATTATTCAAGTTCAAATGATTATTTTTGTTCTCTTATTTGTTTTTGTATTAATCGTCCAGCTCGGTATCTAGAATTATATTAGAATTCTGCACTTTTGTAAAATTTGAGAAGAAGAAAAGTAATTAATAATGCTGAGAATCTTTGTTTTAGTGGGAGACATAATTATAAAGTCACCTATTAATCGACTCCACAAACCATTATACAGTATATAGATACACTAATATCCAGATATATAGTTTGATATTAATGAAGACTTATAGTCTAGGGACGAGGGATCCAAATTCCATCAGTATTTTATTTCAAGACTACTAAAAACGAGTGCATGTACCACTAAAGAACTTTTTTACTCTATATTTGTGTTTTCCAGTTTTATAATGAGAAATTTGGAGACATATACATAACAGAAAAAAATATTAAATACGTAAACATAATAAATTGATGGTTATGAAATTGTCTATATATTATGTATTAATGATAAAATATCCAGCGTGTGTGTTTTCAATAGTCAACTGTTTTCTTATATTCTGTTTATTGTTGTGAAGATTGTAAATGAGACAAAACTTTGGCGCATCATAGATTACTCATCTCAAGAATGAAATAGTGAAACAAAAATCATTGAGAAGAAACTAAAACGACAATGGTTCCAAGAATGGTAATGAGTGGAGATCGGCGATGGTTTCGTTCGTGTCACTCGAACACATCAATGAACGATACGTGAGTCTGATTATTGATCTGTTCATTTGCTTTCATTGCTATAGAATGAAAACTTTGGAGAAGATAAACAATTAATATTACGATGTATTATTCTATTTTAGTATGAAAAATAGAATGAAATATAAAATGTTTCTTTTTAAGTGTTTTTGTTAGGTTCAATAGTATTAGAGTAATATTCAAGTGATTAATGATTTGATGATTCAAATCACATGTTCTATTACACCTTCAGATTCTTCTCCATTATCTTTGGAGAAAATGAACAATTTAAACTAAATGTAGCATGAAATTAGAAGGACATGTGTTAATCTTATGACTATACTATATAATGTGTATTATAATATAATTTTTCACATAGTAGCATACCCTAACTAAACTTCATGTACGGTTTGTGTATATTACCTTCCAATAAGTGACATCCTTTTAAGTGCACCAGTTTTATCATATGTTTCTTCTAGCATTGACCAATACATTTTCGCAACAAATACAATCTATGTATGATAATTGCTTTTACAAAACATATGGTGATATGTTGGGCTTAACTATTGTCTACACTATATAATGTGTACTATAATATGGTTTTCATACGTTGAATAATTTTGGTTAAGTGTGTATACATTTCGTCGATAGTATTTTCCAACAATTTCGTAACCCATAATTTCATATGTTTTATCATGTGTTTTTCTTTCTGTGGCCTATACATTCTTGCAATTGTTACATCTCATTTGTATTACTTAATAAGGAAAAGTATTTTTAATTTGGGAGGCACTAAGTATGGTTGCCGTTTCAGACTATACTACATGTTGTATACTATAGTACAATATGGCACAGTTATCTTACCCTTGGTTAAGTGTATATATGTTTTCTATATAGTATAATCCAACAATTTTGAGCACTTTAAAATCACCAGTTGTATCATGTTTTTCTTTTGCAATCAGTATAGAACTTGTGCTAAGCACTTACAGTTTCTACTTTAAAGTTTTGTTCACATATTCCAACGTTTATTACATGCGCATTGAACTCAAATACGGATACAACACATTTGTTACTATATTGTGCATCACAAATAGAATAGTTGAATGGAGTAAACATATATATCTTCTAAATATGTTTACTATTCACCCTTCTTTTTTTGTTGACAACACATTCAATCACTGCATTAGACCCTACGTACTTCAGCATTCTTGTAAAGGAGAATACAATAATCTACGGTTGTGTTGACCCAATACTAAACACACATGAACATCTATAGCCATAAATATGTAAGTTATTCTGCATCATTCTATACTACAATGTTTATAGTATACACAATGTTTGGAAACCTGACCAACTTTGTTCATAGGTTTATTGTATAGTTAACTACTCTGATGTCAAGTTTGTTAGGATCGCCAGTGGAGTATTGCCGTAAGTATATCGGCTTCATCATCTGAAAAAATTGTTCCTTTATGATTTATTTGTATTGAGCTTTTGGCCGTTTCTAAAACTATACTATAATATTTTTAGTATAATTCGCTAGACCATTTCATTTAAACGTGTAGCTTTATTTTGCTCATGCTCACGCGCACGCGCCTAAGAAAAAGAAAGAGAAACTTGATGATTTAATTGTCCCAACGTTCACCTCAATACTATTTTATGGCTATATTTTTAATTCATGAGTCTCATATGAATATTGAGCAAATTGACTTTTTTTATAATCACTAAAAACATTTTTAACCTACTTTATTATTATTATATTATATTTCAAATTTAACTTTGGAGTAAAATATTTTTAATATATTATAGTTAACTCTGTAATAGAATAAATATAAGATAATTCAAAAAGTACATGTACATTATTCGAGTTTACTCATTACTTTATTTAATATAAAAATAATACGTAAATAAAATCAATTTAGTTTTAAAATTATTCTGTAGATTAAAAAGAAGTAACTTATTTTTTTGAACAAAAAAAATGCTCTAAATGTAAGGCCATGTTTATCCTCGGTCTTTTAAGGTGGGATTCTTAACATAATTTGATTTTTTTTTCTTTTTTTTTTAAAAAAATTTTTTGGCTAAGATACGGCTCTTAAGTCTCCTATTTAAGAGACAGTTCTTAAGTTTTCTTAGTTAAAAGTTAAGAAACGTCTTTTAGGAAAATTAAGAACCCCTGTTAAGAAACTGTCAATAAACATGTCCTTAGGGAACAAGAAGCAGTCTACTACTACTTTCAAGATCTAAAATTTACCCTTTCTCTATTTACTTTTCTCCCTTTCTTCAGCAAGAAGCAGTCTCTCCCAGCTTTTTAAATTTTCTTATTTGAACTCCCTCAAATAATTTTGCTCTTTTTAAAACTTTTGGGGGTAGAGGTTCATCTTTAATACACTTTATGCAGCCTTATTTAGTTATTCAGATTCTTTCTTGCTTACGATATATTATCTGAAGTCGAATCCTATTTTACCTTTTCTTGACCAACTATTTGTTGACAAAACATAGATTAACGTTCTTGTGAAATACCTAATAAAGTTTTGGTAAAAAGAAATGTTTAAAACTCAAATATATAACCCACATGATATCTTAGTGAACTCTCTCTTCATATTATTTCTCCTTCTCAACCAACTCCCTCACTAGAGAAGATGAACATCATTGAAGCAGCTCTCTTCCTCTGCTTCTTTTCATCTTCATATGTAAGCAAGCTTCAATCTTTATTATCTATTCCTTTAAAAAATATATAACCATTTGCATTTTACGTTGATCTTTTGAAGGTACATTTCGCCGGAGCCTCTAAACACACCGCCGGTTACATCACGGCGTCGGAGAATCCATTCACACCGAAAGCCTCACTGATACGTTACTGGAACAAACGTATCAACAGCACTTCACCACCACCTCCTTTTTTCCTCTCCAAGGCCTCCCCAATAACAACCGTAGACTCCACGCGCTTCTCCTCACTCGCTTCACGCCACGCGCTCGACACGCGCATCTCCGATTTCTGCTCCGCCGCGAAGCTCTTCTGTTTCCCTGACCTCGCCGCCCATTCTATAACCGAGAAGCACGGCAATGACGTCGGCTTCTCCGTCTACACCAACAAAAACTTCACCAACTACGGCTCCGACCGTCTCTCCGGCGCCGACACGTTCAAAAACTACTCCGGCGGGGAAAACATCGGCGTCGACTCGTTCCGTCGTTACAGCCGAGACTCCGCCGGACACGACGATAAGTTCACAAACTACGCCGGAGAAGTCAACGTCGCCGATCAAAGCTTCACCACTTACGCCACCGGATCCACCGGAGGCTCCGGCGAGTTCGCGAGCTACCACACGAACGCGAACCAACCCAACGGGAGATTCACCTCCTACTCCGACGAGGCCAACGGCCGGTCGCAGTCCTTCACGGCGTATTCGGAGAACGCGAACTCCGGAGCCCAGACGTTCACCAGCTACAGCAAAAACGGAAACGGAGCTCCGAACGGGTTCTCGGGTTACGGATCCGGGTCAAACGTGGTGAAATCGGGTTTCTCCGGGTATGGGGAGAGAGGAAACGGAGGTAACGACTCGTTCGCGAGCTACGGCGGCGACGGGAATCTCCCGGTGAATGATTTTAAAAAGTACGGCGAAGGAGGAAACGGCGCCGTTTACGGGTTTAAGAGTTACAGAGACCAGTCCAACATCGGAGCTGACTCTTTCTCTTCCTACGCGAAAGATTCGCATAATGAGAAGGTTAATTTCGTAAATTACGGTAAATCATTTAACTTGGGGTCCGATGACTTCACCGGGTACGGTAAAGGCCAAGACGGAGGGAACGTTAGCTTCAAAAGCTACGGTCAAGGCCCGAGTTTTAAAGCCTACGCTAAAGACGGCGTCGTTTTCGCGAGGTACTTTAATAACGCGAGCTCCAGTGGTGAAAAGGTAAATAAATGGGTTGAGCCGGGTAAATTCTTCAGAGAGTCGATGTTAAAAGAAGGGACTGAGATGCAAATGCCTGATATTAAGGATAAAATGCCTGAAAGGACGTTTTTGCCCCGCACTATAGTTTCGAACTTACCGTTTACATCTTCAAAGACTGGTGAAGTGCAAAAAATCTTCGGCGCCGGTGAGAATTCATCGATGGCGGGGATAATCTCGTCGGCGATTTCCGAATGCGAAAGGCAGCCAAGCCCCGGTGAGACGAAACGGTGCGTTGGATCGGCGGAGGATATGATCGATTTCGCCACGTCAGTGCTTGGACGTAGCGTTGTGGTGAGGACGACGGAGAATGTTGTCGGGTCAAAGAAGAAGATCGTGATCGGGAAAGTCAAAGGAATCAACGGTGGAGATTTAACGAGAGCGGTTTCGTGTCATCAGAGTCTGTACCCGTATCTATTGTATTATTGCCATTCGGTACCTAAGGTGCGGGTCTATGAAGCGGATCTTCTTGACCCGGAGAGTTCAGAAAAGATTAACCATGGTGTTGCCATCTGTCACATTGACACGTCGGCGTGGAGTGCAAGTCATGGAGCGTTTTTGGCTCTAGGGTTTGGTCCGGGTCGGATTGAAGTTTGCCATTGGATCTTTGAGAATGATATGACGTGGACTACCACTGAGTAAGACTTGGTCAATTTTGACCGTTTGGATACAATTTTTTTTACTATTGCTTCGATATGAACTGTTATCAAGAGTTAAAAAGATGTTCTGAGAAATTTGGATAACAATGTGGCTCCGTTGTCTATTGCTAGAAGTGGTTTTTTTTTATAAGGCTAGAAGTGGGTTTCTTAGCTAAAAGATCAACATATGATTGATCATTCTCTATGAGCAAAAGTTAATGAATTAAAACTCGATTTTCAACGTTGTATAGCGTAGAGGTAATGTTGCTGCCTTGGATTGTTGTGTTATCATTTAGTAGTTGTTGATGATACATTTATCTTCCTCATAAATGACATTCATGAGTCCCATAGACCAATATGCTTGGATCACCCCATAGAAGTGCTGATATTTCCGATTCATATATTGTTGCTAGTCCCTCACATTTCCCTATCTCACAGTCCAACAAGTGCTATTACTACTCTCACAATCCATCCCATACAAGATTTAGGATCTTATTGGATTCCGGTCTTTCGGTTAACTCAGGTTAAAAAGTCAAAAATTGAGTTTTCGAGTTAAATATCTGATATGTTTTCGGGTTTTCAATAAAATTTTGTATGATTCAGAAAATTTAAACATTTTGGATAAAAATATTATAGTAATTCATTTTTTGGATATTTCGACTTATAAATAAAATTTAAAACCTATTTGATTATTTAAAAATTAAAATATACTTAATATTTATAAAAATTAAAACTATATTACAAAAATTTAGATACTCATTTGATTCTCGGTTTAATTTCGGTATTCGGTTCTAAAGATATATGATCCACTATTATAATTGATAGAATTCATACCCGAACTGAACATCGTTTTTCAGTTCTGGATAAATGTGCCCAGCCTAATATATATCCTCAAAATTAGCTATAGTGCCACCTTTAATCCATGTTAGGAGTTACTGGTTGATAATCTTGGCAAGAGGAAGATATATCCATCAGCGCATGAAAACAAGACATATACACAACAACATTACAATTAAGTGACATGTTCAATGGACTGAAGTTTATGAAAGCAAAGAATCAAGCAAGTTATTCACCAGTGGTGTCTCTGGCTTTTCCAAGTAGTCTAGCATCAGGTCATAGAGATAGACAGAGATGGTTTTTTTATTTGTTTCAACAGATTGAGATAACTAAACGATGGCGTATGGGGGACATTAATGCGTTGAGCTTAGAAACGGCGACGTACTGGGCGTGTGAAGTTGTTTATTTCGTCCCACATCGTCAGTGTACAGAGTAGTCGCGTTGTTCATATAAGGAAGAGAAGAAAGAAGAGGGCACGACCTTACTTGAACAGGATCTGTTCTATAGGCTCGTACCTCTGTATCCTTGATTTCTAAGGAGACAGCCCCTGAACCCTGGTTGATGATTCATGCCCGTGCGATCTGAGTGTGATTAACGGCTCGGACAGTCCTCGGAGCTCTCCGAGCTGTAGAGGATCGCTATCCGGTTAGGTCTTCACCTCTCTGGAGTGGTCGCACGGTTGTCTGACAGGCTTCCCTTTTTAGAGAACTTTCAATTTTTGTAGAAAGTTAACATCATTGAATCTGTCTTCCCTATTCACAGATTTCTTTATTGTGGTTACTTGAATCGATGAATGGGTTTTTTGGGGGAGAGGGAGCAGGGATGAATGTCTTCATAGTTTTTGAGTTCTCTGTATCCTGTGCTAAGTCTTGGCTTAGAGTGATGTAGATTGCTAGTGTCAGAGAAGTCTGTGGTTTAAGTACTTCTTTTTTTACGTTTCTAGTAGAGGGTAAGTAAGTGTAGTAATATCGATTTGTGTTGTGAACTGGAATCCTTAGTGATTTCGTCAGAAATTACAACTAATTATTAGCTTTTTGCTATCGTGATAACAGACTCTGGGTCTTTCTTGAGGTTCTGTGATACGTGTGACATATCTCTTTGGATCAAAACAGAGACTAATCAAGGTAAGATGACGATTAATATTAGAAATAGGACTGTGTTACAATGACTCAAGAACATTGAGAGGTTTATGATGGAGGACGCTAGGTACCTTTTATCCTTTTCCTTCCTGATACTGAATCAAAAGATGGAGAAGTTGAAATGGAAAGTCTTATTAATGTTTCAGCAAAAATTGTCACAAAGTTGTTCCAGATGTTCAAGGCTCCTCAACTAGTAAAGCTTTGAAAGATAAATGATATTCTGCAAACCAATTTGCAGCTTTGGATATGAATCTTCAGAGTCAGAGTCTGGATTTAAAAGAGTGGAGATGACCTCATCATGGATCTAATAGGGCTTCTCCTGGATAGGCTGGTTCAAAAAAAAAAAAAAAAATCTCGAAAATTAAATCGTACTAATAATTAAAAGGACTTTTGTTCAAAAATAAATAAATAAATAGGACTTGAAACTAGGGGAAAAGGAGATAATGGTTCGTCTGTCGACAATGAGGCGGAGTCTAGGAATCATCTCCGTCACTAATTCCGCCGTCGTCACGCCGACGGCAGCTTTCACCAGAACCCTAACTTTGCCCTCGCCACTCCGCAGTTACCACCTTACCAATTCCATTCGTTTCCTCAAATCCCGGAGCCTCGTCTCCTCCTCATGTTTCTCTTCTTCCTCTTCGGAAGCATATCTCGACGAGTACCCATCAAGTAAAGGTGATTACTTTGATTCCAGAACTAGTTCGAAATCCGAATTTGGGTGAGAAAGGTAGTAACTTTGGATGATTAAATAGGTTCTGTGACGGTGAGAGATGATAACCAGAAGGTGATCTTGAAGGGTATGAGTTATGCTTCTCTCCAAGTACGTTTCTTTCATCTATTTGGTTTTAATTGAATCAAATGTTCATGTTTTTCTTTGATTTGGAATTGGGTCAAAATCTCTGTTTGTAGGAATGGGTTGAATCTCATGGGTTTCGACCTGGTCAAGCTATGATGCTGTGGAAGAGGTTATACAAGGACAATATATGGGCAGAAAATGTTGATCAGCTTGAAGGTTTTGTCTACTGTAATGTCTTTCCCCAGATGGTTTTGTGTTGATTCCAGTTTGTGTTTCCATTCTTGTAGGCTTGAACAAAGATTTCAAGAGAATGATTGGTGAACATTCTGAGTTTGGGGCATTATCTTTCAAGGATGTTCGTTCGGCTTCAGATGGAACTAGGAAGGTGAATAGATCGTTTTGGGATGATGTGGATGAATCACTGACTTACTGTTATATCTCAGTGAGCTTTTGGGGATTGATTCATAACTCGCAGGATGTTGCAGATTCTGTTCACGTTGGATGATGGGCTTGTGATCGAGACTGTTGTTATACCTTGTGATCGTGGCAGGACAACCGTTTGTGTTTCGAGCCAAGTGGGTTGTGCTATGAATTGTCAGTTCTGCTACACTGGCAGGTAAAGAGCCAGAATGAAAGATATTCTCTTGAGCTGCTTACTTACTCGGTTTTCGAGTCCTGGTGTGATGTATGTAGTTGATCTGCTTGTTGCAGGATGGGTTTGAAGAGAAATCTCACTGCGGCTGAGATAGTTGAGCAGGCTGTTTATGCAAGGCGGTTGCTTTCCCATGAAGTTGGGTCAATAACAAATGTCGTGTTTATGGTATGCATGACACCACATACTTGTGTTGCAGTTAAGGTCTACAGTTTCTCATGGAGCTGGTATGTGTCTTTTAGGGAATGGGAGAGCCGTTTCACAATATTGATAATGTCATCAAAGCTGCAAACATAATGGTAGATGAGAATGGACTTCACTTTAGTCCACGCAAGGTCACAGTCTCGACCAGTGGCCTTGTTCCTCAGCTGAAGCGGTTTCTCCGTGAATGTAATTGCGCTTTGGCAGTCAGTCTTAATGCAACAACCGATGAGGTTTTTCTTTAACTCTTTGTCTCTTCTGAAACAGTCATCATTTCATGATCTATGATCTCACATCATTGAAATTAAACCTTGCAGGTTAGAAACTGGATTATGCCTATCAACAGAAAATACAAGTTATCTTTGCTCCTTGAGACGCTCAGAGAAGAACTCAATTCAATGCACAAGTATAAAGTGTTGTTCGAATATGTGATGCTCGCAGGAGTGAATGACAGGTAAGTTTAAAACATGAGTTGATGTCATTGTCGAGCTTCAGTTCTGAAACCGTCATGAACTAGAAGCTCTCTGAACGTGCAGCATGGAAGATGCAAGGAGGCTAGTGGAGCTTGTGCAGGGGATTCCTTGCAAGATCAACCTTATTCAATTCAACCCACACAGTGGTTCTCAGTTCATACAGACCGATGAAGACAAGATGATCAAGTTTCGTAACGTTCTGGCTGAAGGAGGCTGCACTGTCCTAATGCGGTTTAGCCGTGGCAATGATCAAATGGCAGCATGTGGTCAGCTTGGCATGCTTGGTGCGATTCAGGCACCGGTGATGCGTGTGCCTGAGCAGTTCCGCACCGCTCTAAAAGCATCTGTTTGATCTGTCAGATTACTAAGATTAGAGCAAAAGATGTACTAAATCTCCATGTTGTGAAATAACATTGATTAGATTTCAATTTTAAGTTTTTCTTCAGCGGTTCTTTAACAATTTTAAATGTCAATTTCAATTTTCTTTAATCTACAGACGTTTTTAACAATATAACTTCGAGAAAAGGGGTAACTACAATGATGAGACGCAAGTCTATACAGCCAAAACTTAGACTCTGTTAGAGCGGTGAACAATCTCTTGACTTGGATGCTGCTTTGTCATCAGATGTTTTTGTGGTTATGCACACATCAGTCTGGTCTTTGTGGTGATCAGTCTGGTCATTGACACGGAAAAGATCGATGAGTGTGTTTAAGATTTTGATTCTCAGAGCAGAGGCTTCGTCAGGTTTAAACCACTTCTTGTCGAACTGAATGAATTTGAAGCACACAAATTAATATAAGGCTAAGAAGATATACTGATTCGGTGCTAGAAAAAGAGTTTGGGATCACTCACCATTCCAAGGTCTTTTCGTTTCAGCCTTTGAGGAGCCTCTTCGATGAACCGCTTAATGAAGAAGAGAACAAACGGACCACAGTCAAAATCGTTCTTCTGTTGTGGAACCTGTTTCACAAAGAGAATACCATAAGAATATTGATATGATCCTTTGTGTGTTTAAATAGTCAGATTTTCAGAAGGGAATTCCTGAAGATGTTCTCCTTATATCATGGGAGTATCAAAGGTAAGAGACAGACCTTTATATCAGCTTCACTAATCCTGCGCGGGAGGTTTCTCCATAGTTTCTCTGAGATCGGTGGATTTGATGAATAGTCATCATCTTGATTCAAAAAGTTCCATTCATCTTTTAGAAACCTGCACAATGTTGACATATATGCCTCTCCGTTAACGTATTGAAACTATGTGTGCCTAAAAACGCCATGCATAAAACCCCTGGTGGTTTCCTACCTTTTTACATTCTCAACAATTGATCTTTTCGAGTGAAGTCCTAACGAATCAAGGTGAAGTATGGTCAATCCCGATTCATCTTCCTTGTCTGGGATGCAAACTATTATAAGGCTCCAATGGACACTGAAACATGGTACAAGAATCATGGTGAATACATAGATTAACTGAAAAATCTCAATATTTTGTTTTCATCAAGTTGTGAGACTTACTCCTCATGTATTGGTATGAATAAATATGCCTTACGAAATAAATCAATACCCTTCCACCACCGCCTGAGCCTCAAAAAAGAGGCATTCTTGTCATTTCTCTATTTTATTGAAATGTAAATACAATGATTAAAATTGCAAGAGAGATTAAACTGTGAATCATGTAAACCAAACAAAATGCACTAGAAAACCATTGATCACCTTGTTTGTAACAGCATCACTGAGCTTCTTGTAGAAGTAAGTGTTAAAGAAGTGACAATCCGAAGATATATGATCGGCCGAGGATACCTGCTGCTGCTGCAAGAATCTACCCAAAGAAAAAGGGACAGTGATAAAATTAAAATTTTTAGCTCGATATACACTTAATTAGTGAAAATGACTGCAAGTACAATACAGGATAACACATAAATTTCAAGTCTGTCATTTCAAAATCACCTGATGTAAAAATTCATGACTGGAGATGTTAGAAATTCTTGAGGTGCAAGGCATTCAAGATCTTTAAGACAAACTTGAACAAAGTGTGGATCATCACTGGATCACCCAGATGAAGTCAAGAGAAAAAAAAGTATCAAGAGTGATGAAGTGAAGAGAAACATTATCGAGAGTTATGGAAAGTAAGAAGCATCTTGAGATAAATTTACCTTGATGGGTAGCATATATCTTCCTGTAAGCTGCATAATTCATCAAATACTAAGTTATGTACAACCAAAAACTGTAACTTAATGAAGTTAAAGAGAAAACAGAGAGCTTATACCCTTCAGGAAGTTCAACTGGTTGCTCTGCCACCGTTGAAGGCTGAGGTTCTTCTTCGTCTACATTGATCACTGTATCATCTGTTTTCTACAGATTTTTCGGAGAATATTATCAGTAAGTTAGAAGCAGCAAATGTGTAAGTGTAAAGAGAGTATTAGATGAGCCAAAGAAATGCTACAGCCTAGTAGTAAGCTTTCCCTGGCAAATATAAATCTTTTTGAAAACAGCAAAAGTTACCCAGAGAGCAATTAACTGCTTTAAAATTGAAGTCTTTGACAGGGAGAAGATTTAGAAAATGCTTGAGGGCTGTAATGATTGCACACAAAAATGTAAAATACCAGTATTAAGCAAGAATACCTTACGGCGCTTTGAACTCTGTGATGGATATTCTTCCCAAGACCACTCCCTGAGAGAAAGATTACAAGACAACTCATTATCTTCTGAACCAAGAAGGCATGTCACAACAAAATAGCACAACGGGTAGTGGTATACCTAAGAACCCCTTGAAACAAAACAAAAGGAACAAACTAGTAACAAATAAGAGTTGGAAAAGGAGAAATGAAACGGACTTAGGAGTTTCATGGCCATTGGAGTTGTCGTCATCATCATCATCAAGCAGGGAGTAAGTGCTAGATTCCTTGTTCTTTTTCTTCCCACAAGGTTCCTTGGATTTGTGATTCCCTTTCGACCCTTTACATTGATGATTAAGCTTCTTTTCACTGTACTCAGCTTCCACTGCATTTGACAAAATCCGCCATGCGTTCTTCTGCCTTGTCACAATCTTTTTGTCAGCCTTGGGTTTCACACTTTCACATCCCAAATCTTCTAGTTCTTTACAAAAGGCTTTCGTGGACTGGTCATCTGGCTGTTGAACACAGATTACAAAGTTGCATCATCAAGTAGCCAATCAAAAACAGTTCAAATGGCATAATAATGTAGAATCTCCATACTTTGGGTTTATTGAAAACAATAGAAAATGTTGACCGTGAGACTTCTTCTTTTGAGTCTGATGTATTCCCTTGTCTAGAGGCTTCTGTTGAAACTGAGTTCCCTCGTGCAGTGACATCTGAACCTATGTGGGAGATAAAAAAATGAAAACTTTGAAAACTACACACAAAGCTGAGACTCTGAGCTTCACTAATGAGAAGGAAATTGTATACAAAAAGTTCCAAGCAAGAGTCCTAATAGTTACTTGAACTCTAACATTTGATAGAGAGACTTCATATGGTACAAATGTGGAACAAGATACCTGAGGTAGTCGCATGCATGAGCTTCGAACTTCTGTCCGCATCCTACAAAAGTGAAAGAGTCACATTACCAGATGATGTCATCATGGTTTCACATAAAGTTGGTGTGTTCTGTGTCTAGTAGTAACCATGACTATGCCTAGTAAGATGAGACAAAACACACTAAAGATAAAGTTTTGACCACACCCCATCACTGTAACATCGACAAGGATCCAAAAAAAGACAAGACAGAAACAAAAAAATCAAACTACTTGTAATGAAAATGCCAACCATAATCGAGCGATGTAACACCCTGCGGTTCTTCTCTGCTTCGAGGCTAGCGATTTTGAGGACGATTCTCTCACCATTGTCGGGTAGATTCGGACCAAATTTCACGAGGTGCGATCTGTTACGCTCGAGCTGCTCGTCGAGTGCTTGATCGGTTAGGTTTCTGTGACATTCCATCTGATCGCCTGAAGACGGCGGCTGATTCGGAGGATTACTGGAAGTGACAATCAGTAACTCCGGCACTAGAGGTTCCTTTCCGCCGTTGTCGTCGTCGTCGTCTAGCATCGAGCTCCAGTCAATTTGAAGAGATTTCTTCTCCATAGAATCTGAGTCTTCTTCTACTTCATGATTCCTCTTCGTCATTTCCTAACTCAGTTTTTTTTTTCTCTTTTAATTTAATCGCACATTGTCTTTTGTTCAGAATCTTCACTCAAATATTACTTTTTTTTTTTGACCTTTTATAACATTGATATTAAAGCTCAGTGGGCTCTGGGCCTGGCCCTCTTTTGTAATGACCCGAACTCTTATAAAAAGTTCGTGGCCTAAAAGAAAAAAAGTCCAGTGGAGTGATACAAAGAACTAGTACAAAGTTTAGAGAAGGCTACGCAAGCTAAAGATGATACATTAGTTTTGATACACATATGTAACCAAAACAGAAAGAGGTCATGTATGTGGCAGCATAAAGGAAGAGGTGAACTGCCCTGCGTAATGTTACCACTTGGGAGAGAACATGTTTTTTTTTTGATAATCCAGGTGTTTCCACTTGGAGGGGTGGGAGACCCATGTGAATACTTCTAACCACATGCTCCGCGATAATCTGAGTGGAGTAGGAATCGAACTCAGTTTCCTTCAGAATCCTGGAACGCTTTCTGCCACTCGACCACTAACATGTGATTTTTAAAAGGGTGAGAGAACATGTTTTCCGAACACCTTCTTTGGTTAGATGGCTGAGAAGCAGTCCCGTGCCTCAGTGTAAAAAAAGTAAAAAAAGTAAACATTCGCTTAGGGCAGTTATCTTTTTTAATACCTACAAGGCATCATCTTATATAAAGATTAATGGCAAAATATAATTATAAAAGTGTTTGGTTTGCGCAGGGGATACCGAGATTCTCCTTCATAGTCTGGCTGGCTGTTCGTAATAGACTCTCTACAGGGGACAGGATGCGAACTTGGGGTATCCAGCAATGCTGCGTTTTTTGTGGTGAAAGGGACGAGACTCGTGATCATCTCTTCTTCGCTTGCCCTTACTCATATACTGTCTGGTATCGGTTGGCTCATAGATTGAGTGGAAACAGAATAAACCCGGATTGGATGATCACTCTTCAGTACTTGAGTAATAACAACCTGTCAGCGATGGACCGTATTCTACTAAAGATGGCTTACCAGACTTCCATCTACTACCTATGGAGGGAAAGAAATGAGAGGAGGCATCAGACTGCGCTTCGAACTATTGACCAGGTGGTGAGAATCATAGATAAAATGGTGAGAAATAGGATAACATCACTCCGGTATCCCTCTTCTCATCGATATGCAGGATTGATGCAGCGCTTGTTCGCAATTTCGGATTAATACTTCTGAGTCCGATTTCTTCTATGTTCTAAATCTATTTTAGCTTTTCTAATGCCTTGTAAATGATCTTTTTATTTTGATTAATGAATTTCACATTTCATCAAAAAAAAAAAATATAATTATAAAACATGTGATTATACTATAAAACACACATGGTAGTAAGGATAAGAAAAAATGGATTTGGAATGAAAAAATGAGTTTTATAAGTAAAAAAAAATGTAGACAAATTGTTAATTATTAATAAATTAGAGTAATTAGAATGGTTCTCGCTATGGTTTTAGGTATATTTTTATAATATTTTTTGAAACTTAATTTGATAAATTTGTCTTTGTTTAGATATTTTAATTGACTTAAATATTATATCTAAAAACAATATAACACTTTACGATAAAATTTTAATTAGTAATTTTGTGAATTATTTTGTGTTATAATTAATATGTTGTTTTTAGTTTAATTCTTATATGTTTCTACTTTATAATAATATATATTATTATTATTATCTAAATATTATGTATTATTATTTTATTGCATAAGCTTTTATTATTTAAATTTTTATCGTTTTGGGCAGTTATAAACGCTCGCACGGCTCTGCCGAGAAGGCGAGAACTATTTCAATGACTCAAAATCGACCAAGCATATTAATTCCCTCTTCATCCTTTGCTTAAGCATCACCGGAAACACTAAAGGACTTCAAACATGTTAGATTGATAAAATTCTTGTTTTTCTTTTGGAATATCATAAAATTTGGGGTCGAAACTCGTTATCTCTAAACCCAAATTACCAACATGTAATACTAGTGTCATTCTGATGGTCATTCGAAAAGGAATCTCTGACATGATGTGCTTTTATCACTGGTTCAAAGAGATTAAACTAGATGAAAGTAGGCAAAAACCAAAAGTCAATTTAGGTATACCAAACCCTTTCTTATTTATTTGGATAACAAACAGTACAACACACCAAAGAGAGAAAACAACATAGAGAATGCTGATTCTGTACTAGCTAGGCTAGTAATAAGAACTCAGATTAGTGTAGAAACTTGAGAACACATTCTCTTTCGGAACTTACTAAGAAAAAACCACACGGCCAGTACTTGAAGCATCGTAATAGAAGTAGAGACACATTATTTCCTCGTCCTCAGGGTCCAAATTTTTTATGGAAACCCTCATCTCCCCCTACAAAGAAGAAAAAAAAAATAGAAAACAAAAAAAAAATCGTCAAAGAGACCAACCAAATTTAATGAATAAGTAGTTACCAACATATGGCATATCCTAGGGTTAGAGCATAGTTTTAGTCAAAATCTACCAACATCATAGTCATTACTAATGATTATGGAACCATCAAAGCAAATATAAGTCACAACTAGGAATGCAGTTTTAAGAATAACCAAAACAAAATGTAAGGAAACTTACTTGTTCTGAGTAAGGATAAGGAAATAGTTTGTGAAAAGGAAGCACAATAGGGCCAGGTGAAACAGGGCATGTGATTAAATCTTTGAGTTCGTATATGTCATCTATGATACTCTTCATTCCAAGATCAACTTCCAAGAGCGCGAATCCTCCAGTGATTACTTTATCTGTTTGAAAAAAAGATTTCATCAAGAAAAGTTCTAGACACTAAAACAAGAGGGACAACTTGGATAGCAATTAAGCAAAATTATGAAAGGAATTATTAAGGCACTTGTAGAAACGCTTATGTTATAGCTTGTTTTGTTCTGCTCCTGAAATAACTCCACACCAGTGACTTTGATTGGATAATCTCCCCAACCTACAACAGTCTGTGATTAATGCCAGTGAAGAGTACAAAAAAGTACAAACCAGGAGATATATAAAGTCAAAGAGATAAGAGATAAACATGATAGTTTGTGATAGATCCAGATGATCCAGATTCAGTTGTCTTGTCTTTAATTCTGCAAGCAATCTATGATATAGACTTCTAATTCCAAAACAAACCAATCATTTTTATACTGTTACAACCAAAATGAGATTATTGAAAAGTTGTTTAAAGCTTTTCAACTCCTAATATTATTTTGTAGATAGCATAGAAAGACATAGAACAATGTTATGAGGAGCAAACCGCAGTCTTTGAAAGGGATGGCCAGCAAAGTAGGTAAGACGAGTAGCGATAGGATCAGAAGGAACATAGGATGAACGTGAGAGATCGCCATGGATTAGCACTCAAAGATCTTCAAAAGATGAATTTAACTCTCTTTAGTTTAACAAATACTTATTCTTAAGTAGTCTCCGTCTACCCACATGCCACATGCCCTGCATGATATATTTATAGTCAATAGATTGTAGCATTTGCTATAATAATTACTTAATTAGATGACAAAAAAAAGTTACTTACTTATGGTGTTTCTTTTTTTTCTTTTCTTTTTTGGTAATTTATTGTTTGTTTAAAGTATTATCCATATACATAAATATATTATTTTAGTCTTCCACGAGTTAGGGTGTCAGTTTATAGATTATATTTTACTATATATTTTAGTCTTCCACGAGTTAGGCGGTGTCAATATATTTTAGTCAATGCCGACAAAACAAAAATATATTTTACTCAATTGTTTATGGTATTTTGCTATATTAATCAGGTAGGGTGTTTGTTTAAAGTAATATCCATGTGTAAGGGTGTCAAAATAGATAAAATTTAATGGGTTAATTCTCCAATCCAAACCATGAAAAAATAGGTACAAATAAGTTAATAGATAAGTGGGTTGATGGATTTATTGGTTTGAATTCCAATGGTTTGGATTCCAATGGTTTGGATTGTAATGGATAATAAATTATCCATAATCAAACCAATAAGAATTTATGACTAACATAAACTCAAATAAAATATATAAACAAAATACACTAAACTACAATTTTAAACTAATTTTACTAACCAAGATTTTTTATTTTTTTATTTATCAAAATCAATTTTAATAAACTAAATGTAAGGTAATTTCTCATATATTTTTGTCAACATATAGTTCTTAAATATATAAATATGTTACTTTCAATTAAAATTTAATCATATTTTATAACAATAAAATTAACTTCTCATCAAAACTATAAAATTATTTTTTCTGCCAAAATCACAAAATCGCCAAAATTGAGTTTTTTTCTATAACTACAAAATTCAGTTTTCCCGCCAAATTCGCAATATTGGTTTTTTCGCTAAAACTGCAAAACTGAGTTTCCCACCAAAATTGAAAATTGTATATTCCGTCAAAAACGCAAAAAATGTGTTTTCTTGTCAAAATCGAGTTTTTTTTTTGCAAAAACCACAAAATAAAATTTTCCGCCTAAACCGCAAAATCGAGTTTTCCCATCAAAATTCTAAAATCGAATTTCTCGCCAAAATTGAATTTCCTGCCAAAATCGTTAAAAAGAGTTTTTTCCGCCAAAATCGTTAAAAAGAGTTTTTCCGCCAAAATCGTTAAAAAGAGTTTTTCCGCCAAAATCGCAAAATTATTTTTTTCGTCAACATCGTAAAATCGAATTTTTCTGCCAAACCCTAAAATTTAGATTCCCCGCTACAACCGCAAACTCACATTTTCTGTCAAACCGCAAAATCGTGTTTAACGACCAAAATTGCAAAGTTTTTTTCTCGTCAACTAACAAAATTGTGTTTTCCTGTCAAAACTTTAAATTGTGTTTTTCGTCAAAATTGTAATATCAGGCTTTTCCATCAAATAAAAAAAATTATTAGTTAATTTTGATTCATTTTGTTAGTTAATTTTGATTCATTTTGTTATTGGTTTAATTTGATCCGATAATTTTGATATCTTCAAAAAAATTGAATAAAACAATATTAAAAATTAATATCCATTAATATAAAATAAAACACAAATAATAAAATAAAAACTAAGTTCTAACTTTTAAACAAAAAGATGTATATCTGTAATTAGAATTTTAAATACATAAGTTCATATAATTATTACTTTAACATATAATTTTATTTATAAAATTACTTACAAAATTATTAAATCAAGAAAAGAATATAAAATCTTTATAAAAATTACAATTTTTCAAAAACTGTATGTTTTATAAAAAATAAACTAAATTTAAAACTTATGAAATATATAATTTCACTAAATTTTAGTTTTATATATGTAAAAGATATTTTTGAAGATAAACTTGTATAAATTTTCTAATCTTACTTGTACTGAATGAAAAAGGGGAGATATCCGTAAATATATATAATTATTTGTAAATAAATTTAGAAAACTGAATATTCATATTTTTTAATTAAAAAATATGCTTAAAAATACGAAGCAAATCAGAAACATTAAATGATTAAAGTTGATTAATCACGAAGTTGCGTCCTGTTTTTGGTGTTTAAAATTGTTTTTTTTTTCTGTTTGGGTCAACAAGACTGTTACTCAACTAAGGATTTTATGGCGAGTGCGTAGCACATACAACCCTAATGTATATCATACTCTAAAAAGGTGCTGGGTCAGAGGTAAAGTTAAACTGATAAGATCGAGTATATTGTGAAACATGAGAATCGTTATACAAAAATGCCAATAAATACCAAATTATAATATTAAAATACAAATTAACAAGTACACATTCCTATCATGTATACAAATATGAAATCAAGTACTATTTAGTGAAAAATAATCACTCTTCACATTTACAAATCAAAATCGTGAGTTCGATAAGAATACTACAACTCATAGTAAAAAAAAGTCAATAACTCTTGCATGCAGACACTCACATACCAGCTTCAACGAGCTACCGACTAAGAGCTAGTAACCTCCTCTCAAGAGAAGAGATAATTACCAAAACAACCAACGAAAAGACCTAATAGATAACGAGAAGAATTAATAAGTACACTTGCAGCAGAAAAACATTCAAATGGCAAATGTCAAAAACAAAACCTTTGCTAATTCTAATAGCCAGAGCCTCAAACAGAGACAAAGATAATTTAAAAAAAAAACTATTTACCCTAAACTAGGGAGTTTTTGATCCAAATAATCTATTTTTTAATGATCTAATAATAGTTAAGATTTGATATTACATATTTATTTATAAAATTAAATTTCATAATAGATTTAAATATATTAAGAAAATTATATTAAAATTAAAACATAAATCTAAGAGAAAACTAACAGACTTATGTTTTATAAATATTTATAAATTAGTAGATTTTACAAAAAAATATATAAATTCTAAAAAATTCTAAATAAAATAAAATTTATAATAAATATCACCGATTTAATAATTAGATAATACTTTTGAAAACAAATAATAGAGTAGGTCACAATTTGCTTGTATTTTTTGGCATAGCCAATATTCGAGCACTAAAATCCATATCATCTCTGCTAAGAATTTTAAATGATCATTACATGAATCAAAATTTCAAAAGATTTAAACCAAGATTTTAACACTTTGTTTTTTATTAAAATTGGTTTTAAATCATTACATTTCTAAGTCTAAAGATTTTGGCCTTTGAACACCTCCTACAGCAATATCCTAGCTTGCTGAGGAAAATAGTTCTCATTCAGACTGTGAATCCAGCCAGAGGACAAGGTAAAGATGTTCAAGAAGAAAAAAAAGGGACTACGTATTATACTGTTAATAGAAACAGCAACAACACTCTCGGCTCAGTCATCGTCAATGTCTACAGAGATATTTGCAAAGCCAAGTACGTCATGGATGAAGTTAGCGACGTGGTGAAATTGCTTCAGGGACTTAGTAACACTTGGAGCCCAAAGCCTAGGTACCCTTCTCACCTCAAAGTCTCCTCCGAAAGCGTGGTATGAGTAGTCACTCGTTGTTTAGGTGAAGATTGTGAACTGAATCATGAAAGGAAACATGATTTGTACATAGAAAACATGAAACTGAGGCTTATTTAGTCAAGGTGTTGGTACATGTATATAATCATTTAAAACTTATGAGCAAGAGACGAGCTCTTTACCTATTGTGTTTTTTGTATATTGCTTGTGCTATGAATCTGCATGTTTTCTTTATTTGAACAGTACCAACACATTTACAAAGCAAAATACAATGGAAAGCCTAGTATAATCTTACTGGAACCTCTTAAATTCACAAATAGGAAAACCATCTTGAGATAATAAAAACAAAAAATAAGAGCTCAGTTTCATTACCAGTATCAACTGAGAAATCAGAAGTCTGCGAAGGACCCAACCATCGCTAAGCCAAATCCTCATTGCTCCAGATGCACCAGCCGGGAATCGAACCCGGGTCTGTACCGTGGCAGGGTACTATTCTACCACTAGACCACTGGTGCTTTGTGTTACAACCACTTCTATTTAGGATTTAATACAAATTTCGAAGCAGCTTGGACTGGAGAGAGATATTGTACAAATGCAAGTTGGTAAGTATGCTTTGGCCGAGCCGATCAGCTCTATTTATATGTTTTTAATCATCTAATTTTTTATTAATCAAATGTGTATCATTAAGTCATAAATACACAATCACATACTATATAGATACAAGTGTATAGATACAACACCTGTAAAACTACTACAATTTACAACGATTTAAAGCAAAAACTCATCGCTCAATCTTGGCAAGTTTTTATTGTGATCCTCAATTTGGTGGATTCTATTTCTGTTTTTTTTTTGAAATTTTGGTTGAGGTGATGGTTGAATCCAAAGAATCATAGTGTTATAAAATGATGCATAAGTGGTTAGGGAAAAAGGAAAAGAAATATTAATCATAGACGGATATGGGGGCACAAAGCAATTTTAGTTACTAAGAGCATCCTTATTGAAGTATCAGAGCATGTACATTGAAGATTTATGAGGGGTTCATAAGGAGGGTTCACACAGTTTTCTAGATGAACAGTGATGAAGCTGTGGCTTTGGGGTTCTGTCTGGTGAACCCGTATCACCACTGTTCTGCGGACCCCACGATACGTGGCGTCCCGCGATTGGTTTATCTTTTTTTTTAAAAAAAACAAAAAAGAAAAACAAAAAAATTTAATAATAAAAAAAAAAAGATGAACCCCAAGGAGAGTTCATTGGTGTAGATGCCCTCAAGGGGGTTCACACGGTTCCAAAAAAAAATATAAAAAATTATTTGTTATAAATCTGTATCACAAAAACTCCTCACTATGAAACCGTATCAACACTGTTCTGCGGACTCTACGCGACGGGACGGTATGCGATTGGTTTGGCTATTAAATTTTAAAAAAAAAAGTCAAATGAAAAAAAAATTAAAATAGTCAAAAATACATATTGAGAATAGAGACCTGGTGGAGTTTGGTAACAGGGGTGCTCTAATACTAAGAACTATAATTAAATTACTTCAACTAAATTCTGACTATCAAATTATTATGGGTGCACGTGACGTTCCCCGTAACGAACAACCTACATTCGCCCTTGGTTGGGATGGTGGTTCCAAAGGACGACAAGATTCAATGACTAATTATTTTGTGCGGTGGCAGATCTAGAATGAGTTTTGGAAGGGCTCAATAGAAAAATGATGTAATGATCTCTCCTCCCACTTGCTTAAACGTTATCGGATCTATGTCATTAGTTAATAACCCTACATTTTTGTTTATTTCCTGATTGCAGCTTTTAAATGGTTCGTTAGATATGTGGCTAAGTTTTTATTGGTGGCGACTTCGTTCGTCAAACCCTTGCCTGATCGTATTGACAGGTAAACGAAATGGAAGGTAGCCATAACTTTTTTTGGCTCCTATAGTTTAGGTACTTTATTTAATTTGGTTTTATAGCATTGATGCTAAGGTTATTACATCAAACATGGTCTTTTTAAAATCTTTGTTTTTTCTAGTATTCTCCTCTTTTCTTTTTATCTCAGTCATTGTCTATTACAAAAAAAATTCAAAAATTCAACATCAAAAAACTATTTTTAAATTATTTTTTTCTATCTTGGTCACTGTATATTATATTTTTTAAAAATACAATACCAAAAACCTTTTTTTTAAATCATCGTCGTGATTGACCTTTTCATTTATCACCACTACCAACTTTGATTTTAATCTAAACTAGATTTTAACCCGCACTAAAGTGTGAATAATTTTTCGATGAATATTTTATATAATTATTTTTTTCTTTATTCAAAGTAAATTTAGCATAAAATATGTAACTCAAAGTCTGAACTGAACTCAAAACTCTAAAAATCCAATTCGTAAAATCTGAAATGTAAGAAATACCAGAATGAGTCTTTTAGTGTGGTACAAAACATATACGAACCTAAAGTGTTATTAATCTCATCCGAATAGGTAACCCAAAAATTGAAAAATCTGAAAACTATCTCAAAAAACGAATGTCTAAATAATCACAAATATAAATATGTCAGTTAAAATATTCCATATACCTTTATCGCATTCCAATACTTTTAGAACCAAAGCCATCCTCTAGCGTCAGAGGACACATCTCTTACGCCCTTCTCTCCTCTGAGAATATATCCTTCTCTCTCCAACATAATACAGAATGGAACCATGCAATATCAAAAACCTTTTTTTTAAATTATCATCGTGATTGACCTTTTCATTTATCACCATTACCAACTTTGATTTTAATCTAAACTAGATTTTGACCCGCACTAAAGTATGAATAATTTTTTGATGAAAATTTTATATAATTATTTTTTCTTTATTCAAAGTAAATTTCAGCATAAAATATGTAACTCAAAGTCTGAACTGAACTCAAAACTCTAAAAATCTAATTCGTAAAATCTGAAATGTAAGAAATACCAGAATGAGTATTTTAGTGTGGTACAAAACATATACGAACCCAAAGTGTTATTAATCTCATCCGAATAGGTAACCCAAAAATTGAAAAATCTGAAAACTATCTCAAAAAACGAATGTCTAAATAATCACAAATATAAATATGTTAGTTAAAATATTCTATATACCTTTATCGCATTCAAATACTTTTAGAACCAAAGTCATCCTCTAGCGTCAGAGGACACATCTCTTACGCCCTTCTCTCCTCTCAGAATATATCCTTCTCTCTCCAACATAATACAGAATGGAACCATGCAATACCAAAAACCTTTTTTTAAAATCATCGTCGTGATTGACCTTTTCATTTATCACCACTACCAACTTTGATTTTAATCTAAACTAGATTTTAACCCGCACTAAAGTGTGAATAATTTTTCGATGAATATTTTATATAATTATTTTTTTCTTTATTCAAAGTAAATTTAGCATAAAATATGTAACTCAAAGTCTGAACTGAACTCAAAACTCTAAAAATCCAATTCGTAAAATCTGAAATGTAAGAAATACCAGAATGAGTCTTTTAGTGTGGTACAAAACATATACGAACCTAAAGTGTTATTAATCTCATCCGAATAGGTAACCCAAAAATTGAAAAATCTGAAAACTATCTCAAAAAACGAATGTCTAAATAATCACAAATATAAATATGTCAGTTAAAATATTCCATATACCTTTATCGCATTCCAATACTTTTAGAACCAAAGCCATCCTCTAGCGTCAGAGGACACATCTCTTACGCCCTTCTCTCCTCTGAGAATATATCCTTCTCTCTCCAACATAATACAGAATGGAACCATGCAATATCAAAAACCTTTTTTTTAAATTATCATCGTGATTGACCTTTTCATTTATCACCATTACCAACTTTGATTTTAATCTAAACTAGATTTTGACCCGCACTAAAGTATGAATAATTTTTTGATGAAAATTTTATATAATTATTTTTTCTTTATTCAAAGTAAATTTCAGCATAAAATATGTAACTCAAAGTCTGAACTGAACTCAAAACTCTAAAAATCTAATTCGTAAAATCTGAAATGTAAGAAATACCAGAATGAGTATTTTAGTGTGGTACAAAACATATACGAACCCAAAGTGTTATTAATCTCATCCGAATAGGTAACCCAAAAATTGAAAAATCTGAAAACTATCTCAAAAAACGAATGTCTAAATAATCACAAATATAAATATGTTAGTTAAAATATTCTATATACCTTTATCGCATTCAAATACTTTTAGAACCAAAGCCATCCTCTAGCGTCAGAGGACACATCTCTTACGCCCTTCTCTCCTCTCAGAATATATCCTTCTCTCTCCAACATAATACAGAATGGAACCATGCAATACCAAAAACCTTTTTTTTTAATTATCATCGTGATTGACCTTTTCATTTATCACCATTACCAACTTTGATTTTAATCTAAACTAGATTTTGACCCGCACTAAAGTGTGAATAATTTTTTGATGAAAATTTTATATAATTATTTTTTCTTTATTCAAAGTAAATTTTAGCATAAAATATGTAACTCAGAGTCTGAACTGAACTCAAAACTCTAAAAATCTAATTCGTAAAATCTGAAATGTAAGAAATACCAGAATGAGTCTTTTAGTGTGGTACAAAACATATACGAACCCAAAGTGTTATTAATCTCATCCGAATAGGTAACCCAAAAATTGAAAAATCTGAAAACTATCTCAAAAAACGAATGTCTAAATAATCACAAATATAAATATGTTAGTTAAAATATTCTATATACCTTTATCGCATTCCAATACTTTTAGAACCAAAGCCATCCTCTAGCGTCAGAGGACACATCTCTTAGGCCCTTCTCTCCTCTGAGAATATATCCTTCTCTCTCCAACATAATACAGAATGGAACCATGCAATAACAAAAACAACAGCAACAACAAAGCACGTGTAAAAAGACATCATAAATCTCTTCAAACTCGAAGTCCTGAATAATAGTGTTGGTACCAAACTCCTTGCTCAACTGGATCATATCAGCCCACATTTACTTTGCTTTCTCAGTGTCCAATTTCCTCGCCTTTAATAACCTCATTATCATGTTTAGAGGGTAGCAACTCGTCCATGAACAGGCTGTCTAAACTCATCAATTACTTGAAAATCCTCGACATCACGAACATCTTCAATGGAGACCGAGCTTACCCAGCCATCTATATTTCTTCTCTTTCCCTTCTTGAGAGAGTGCTTGAATTTGGCAGAGACATTGATGGCTTTCTTTTTCAAAGAACCCATTCTTGTTCTCCTCTCATATTCTGAATTCTCAGAGTCATAGTTTCCTTCTTTTCATCACTGCTCTATTGTCCATCCGAACCTGGAAACTATTCTTTTAATTTATAACTTCTTAGTGTAATTTTTGAAATTAAGGAACAAAACCCTAAGTACCCAGTAACGAAATTGCAGAGATTTTCACTTTCCATTATTTAAATTTATAGAGATTCTGAGTTTTGTTGTGCCCAAAAGAGAAATTGCAGAGATTTTCACTTTCAATTTCAGTGGAAACCCAAAAGGCAAATTAAGAGATATAAAATAGAGCATTAGATGGAATGAAACAGATCTGATTGACTTACATGCTCTTGCCTATCCATCAACTAAGTAGGAAGATTTCTTTCAACTAAATGATTGAAGAAGTAAACTATCTTGCTTGAATAAAAGAGAACGGCTGATCCAGAATAAATTGATATCGCTGAAAACTAAATTTGTTTTGTGAATCCAGCGAAGATGTAAATTAGATTAAGGAGAGATAATAAGACAAAAATATTCTTAATAAAGCGTGTTTTAATAGGCAGTTATTAAGCTTATTTTTATATTTAGTCACAACATTTTCAATAGGTCCAAATTTAAAAGATGTCATGATAAATTTTAAATAGAATTCTGTTTTAATATAATAGATAGATGCGTCAAATATATTACTACTTTGCTTGCAAAAAAAATTACTAATACTTATTTTTTAAGGAAGTAATATAGTTATACAAATTATAATATTCAATTCTTGCCAAAATAAATCCTACAAAATCTTTTAAATTTGATCATATATTTAATATTAAGATTTTTTTAATTTTTAACTGTGTTTATAGATAACTATTCATTTCATATCTAATTTTTTTTTAAAAAGCTCTTATATATGTTTAGTGTATTAAATAATTTATTTTAAAAAATCCAATCGAAACATATAAATAATATTGATTCTTCTTTTATGATGTGATGATGTTTTTACTATGAAAATAATACAGACAATAAATGATAGAGAAATACACATAATGATCAAGAAGCTCTTTAGTATCTTAAGGGATATTCAACAGATCTCCTCAATTTTCTCCGAAATCTCTTTGTTTTCACATCTCTCGTGAACAAAACTGCGAGGCTGATTATCTTGCTAAACAGATTCTACCCCCTTCTTCTTCTGTGGTAATAATGAACCTTTAGTTTGGGCCAGATAAGCTAACTTTAATGAAATTTGGTGCAATAAAAAAGAATTAGTGGTGAACAAATGTCCGAGTCGTACTTGTCAGTTTTACTCTCAAGTCATTTAAAAATCAAATACATGTTTTTTTCTTAAGTGCATATAAGATCATGATTATTGCAGGGTTTTTAGGATGAGGTTCTTAACTTATTTAAGAGACATTTTTTAGTTTTTAAATAAAAAAACTTAAGAATTGTCTCTTAAATAAGAAACATAAGAAACCGTATTTTAGCCGCAAAATGTAAAAAAAAATGAAATTATAATTATGAAACTCACCTTAAGAAACCCGGGATAATCATGGTCTACGGTAGTTTGCGCACAAAAAAATCTTATAGATCTTATTATTAGAAAAGAACATCTGAATTTATCAATATTTTAAATTAAAATGCAGCGGTATGAACAATAAAACGAAAATAACAAAATTAATAATTTTTTGGTTTCATTTAGCTTAATAATGTTTTAATATCGTTGTTGTTGTTGGTTAATCTTGTTCTACTCTTTCTCTTAAAACAATTTAAAATTGATGAGATTGCAAGTTATCAAGTATCGCTATTTTGACTTAAAAGCTCTGAAAACGAACCCTAAAGATTACATGATGGAGTGATATTTGATACAAAAGTGTATTTTATCTCTAGTTCTAAGTCTAGATGACATATGGGATTAGGTTCAAAACCTATTAATCATATAGAAACGTTGTGAGTCTTGATAAAAATGCTGAGAGGCCAAGTGGAAGAGAAAGTAAACAAGACAAAAAACCACCACAAAGGTTTATCGACTAAGGCTAAGTTCTTGTTTACTTATGTTTTTCATGTTTTGTGTGTCGTACTTCCTTGTTTTAAGGAACCAGTATTCCATGTTCCCATAACTCTTTGTCTAGGAATCTTAAAACAATAATTAACAACTAAGCCTTAATTAATGTTTTGAACAAAAAAGATTAAGTAGCAGTTCTAATAACACTTAAAACTCCATAACAATCAAGGAAACATACCCTACACAAAAAAAAAAGAAAAGAAAAAGAGAATGAAAATTCAAAATCATAAGATCTGAAGAAAAGAACATGAACCAAAAAAAACCAACAACACAAGCCGATCACACAGAAATAATTGGCTTCTCTATAGTCACCAAATCCTTTAAAATATTGACGGTTCATCCTCAGCAACATAGGATTGGGAAATTCATCAACGTATATACGATACAGTAGTAGTTATAAATTTTTAATTGATTATTAATTGTATCTAAGGATTTGAATTTTTTTGATAATGACATGAGTCATAAATAACTGTGTTGTATAGCAGTGCCTTTGTCATATCGTTTATGAGGTTCGACTGTGGGAGCGACACAAACGGATAGTCTGGACAGTTTTAGTTTTGTAAAATTATTAGAGAAAATCAATTGAAAACTGAAATGGTTTGCAAATTGACATAAGTAACATAATGAATGGAAAAGTGATTTGTATTTTATTTTATAAAAAGGTAGTCACGTGCATAGCATAGATGTTATCATGTTACACATGTGCTTATGTTAAAAAGAGCAGACCGTCTCGTGACTGTCGTCATGACTGTTACAAGGCTGCTGAAGCCCTAAGCTGTATTAATGTACTATACTAGTACTATTAAATCTAAATCGTCCTAATTATATGATTAAAAATTTGCCAAGATTCGTGCTTACTTACTCCTATCGATAACAACAACATTAACATTTTTAAACAAGTAGATATTTAGAGCTAAAGAAAATATGTGAATGTATATATATATATATATATATATGTGTGTGTAACAGCGGGAAAGACAGCTACAACCTTTGTTTTTCTTGATTGTTTAAAACTAGTGCATGATAAAAATGAATAAACTTGGAGGATAAAATGTAATAAAGAAAGACGAGCTATATGGCGACACTACTAACTTGATCAAGGGAACCTTAAAGAAGAATTAAATAATTATGACAAAGCTGCAAAGTTTTGAGTGGAATTAAATAGATCACCATACATGGACTTGTGTCGCCATTGTTAAGTTCACTCAAAAAATTAATTTCAGAAAAAAGCAAAAAAAAACAAACAAAAAAATGGCAAAGAACATTGACTCCATCAGCTTCACGGTTCTCTTGCTTATCCTCTCGATGGCTTCTATGGGTATTTGTTTACTAAACACTATATTATACTCTGCACTTGTGTATATATTATCTTGTGCTGATGAATATGTTAACATGTATAGACATTGTGAAGAGCGAGGCTACATGCCTTTTCTTAAACGGCCGCACGATGACTGCCCCATGTTTAGATACTAATTGCAGCGACTATTGCGACAACCTATATGGGAGTACTAATATTTGTGCTGCACCTTGTGAAGCTGTCGGAAAAATGGTCAACTGCCATTGTTACGGATATACCTGGTGAAGTTTGAGGATACCACAGTGTGTACGTTTATGTTCAAGTTTCATTTGCTCCCTCATGAAACGTCAAGGGAAAATCACTGCTTCCCCCAAGGTTTAACCACATGATGTGTGCACGTTGAATCATTATTAATAGTAAACTCGTTTGTATTTGTGTTTAATTCGATCCCCGTAACATTTAACTTTCTATCCCTCGAGAGAGTTTTTGTGTATTGTTGATGACAAAAACTCGTTGTCAATTTTTGTAAAATAAAAAGAGTTTAGGGATTGGGTTTGTTCGAGAACAAAGAAACACGACTTTAGTACATAGATTTGAAGAAAGATGGCTGAATTATTGTTAAAAGAAAAAAAATGGCTGAATCATCTTGTTTATTTGATGGCTGGAAGTTGAACACAAAGAAAAGAGCTTTAGAATCGAGCTCGGAAGAAAAAATAAACAAAACAGAAACTATTTTAATTTTATGCAAAGTGTGTAGTGTAGTTTATCCTAGTTAGACTTGTTTTTCTTCTTCCTTTTTTTTTGTAGTCCGAGAATACGTTTATCCTTTGATTGCACATTTTGTACCAATTACCTTTACTTTGCTTTATTTGATGTTTCAGTTTGAGGTGTGCACTTAAAGTATGTAATTCGCTTAAGGTGTGCACTTATATATATAACTGAGTTTGTGAGATTTAATGTAGATACAACTTTCGCTAGTAGGCTCAGACGTTTAGGTGTCTAAAACAGGTTCGGTTCGGGCTCAATCAGATCTTGATTCTTCGGGGCCATTAAGTAGTTCCATTCAGAAACTTTTAAAGTTCGGCTTGGTCAGATATATTAACACATTACAAATCTGGTGGAATTCGTTTTAAATTCGAATTTGGTTCTAGTTGATTACCTATTTGTTTATGATTCGAAAGTATACACTTTAGTTCACAAATTTTATAAGTGTAAACGGTTTTCACTAACAAAAACTTGGTAGCACAATTCATAAATAATTGTTAAAAAGAGAAAAACATAAATAAGTAAAAATTAACAACTAACAATTTATAAATTCTATAAATATATGAAATATTATTTAAAAAAAACAGTTGAAGTCCAGAATAAAACTTACTACCTCCGTTTCGATTTAGTTGTCGTTGTAGAGAATTTTTTGTGTTTCAAAATAAATGTCGTTTTATAATTTCAATGTAAAATTAGTTTTCTCTATTATTCTATTTTTGTATTGGTTGAAATGTGATTAGGTGTATAGGTAATTGTGTTTTTATCTAAAAATATGTAAAATTAAATGGTTTCTTAATCTGCGTGTAAAAACCTAGAACGACAAGTAAAACGAAACGGAGGGAGTATTAATTATAATAAAATTTTAAATGTAATTGTCAAAACATAAATGCCTCAACATTTGGCCAAATACCAAAATATACATTAAAATGAAAGTTAATTATTCATGTTATAGAAACTTATTTAAGTAGCTGTTGAGATATTTTAGTATTTTGGATACTTATTAGAATATAATTTAAGTTTAGAATATGAGTTCTTTTGGATTTTTGATTTTTCAGATTTTTTTCGGAAATCCTTTAGTTTTGGGTTGGATTTGAGACCAAAATACCGTAAAAATCGTTTGGGTGTTTATATTGAGTTCAGTTCGTTTCAGATTTTTTTGGGTCGATTTGGTTTGGGTTTTGTGTTCGGTTTTATTTGCCCACAAGCGTCATACTTCCAAGCCTTGAACTGGTCTATTGAATGTATGATCCACCATCGGGTGAATAGAGTTCTTTTTGCAATCGAAGATGCAACAATGGTGGGTGTTGTGATCAGACCCAGGGCATGGCCATCTTTCAAAGCGGAGTGGGCTGTCTTTTTGTTAAATATGGAGATGATTGAATGGTGGAGAGTGATGAAAGAAGACAAGGTTAAGAATGGAGGAGCTTTTCTCATTGCTCAAAGGGTAACCAATGGGTGTAGGTAGCAGTCGTATGTTGCTTATGGGTATCCTAATTGGTTACAGTCTGTTTCTGAAGATGAGAAGAACAGGTCCTCTGTCCATGCTCAGATTCGTGATCTTGACTAAATGGTATGGATTTATTTTCTGGATAGCTGTATAGAATGGCTGTGGTAGATTACTCATTTGGCTTTTTCTTTTTTTTTTCTCCTTTATATTGGTGTAAAAGGAAAAAGGTTTGGTTTAAAATGTTATTACTCTGCTTGTAATGCTGATGGAAATGAGTAATGAAAATCAATTGAGGACAAACAAAAAAATCAAGAAGTTCATGTCTTTTTCTTTCTTTCTTCTTTATAAAGTGCACAAGTATTTTTTTGAGTAATTCTCGTGCTCTCACCTAATGGAGTAAACAAAACAGACTCCCATGTCCACTTCTAGTAAAGTATGATTTAACAAATAATTTTTATACTCAAAAATACTTGAATGTAATTTGTAATTTTAAATTATTAAAAAATTTGGCCCGAAATCCTAGTTCTCGTAGACCCGAAACTACAACATGTGAATCTTCACAAGTACAATAATAAGTAATATATAATAACATTTGAGAAACATAAAGGATTATAGTTTACTAAGCTTTATTGACATGAAAGATACTTTTAGAAAGCTTTACTGAAATGCTAAGAACTAAAGAAAAGAGAATATTTAGGGTTGTCACTGAGAGCTAACAAGATAAATTGATATCAGAAAAAGGTTTGAATGAAGCTGCTAAAATGACAGTCAAGATTGCATTACAAGATGTTTCAAGACATATTTATATAACAAATCTTGTAGAAAATCTAACTAACATGGACTTGAATATTTCTCTTGAGCTTCTCTAATAATATAGTGGAACAAGCAATTTGAAAATAATTCATTTTAGAGCAAAAAATACTCAAAAATAAAAAGCACATCTTTTAGCAAATCCAAAGATAATTCCAAATTTTTATTGCTCCTACAAAATAAGTGACATACCAAATATTTCCAAATAACAAGTCGTTGGTATGTGGTCACCCCTAAATGCAACATGTAAAAATAGTCAAATAATATTAGAGAAACTTTAATATATATTTATTTTCTATATCTAGAAAATATCAGTTAATTATAATTGAAAAAAGAAGCTAATAAAACATATTACTAATATCAATTAATTATAAAAAAATAGTTTATTAGAATCTTTATGTATTTATTTTTTGTTGTAAATTAAAATAAATAATATTTTTTCAATGAATAACACATAAAAGACTAAGTTGTTAAGCAATATTATAGAGATCAGATTACTAAATCTGATGTTTGGTCATTTCAGTTTGATTTGGTCACTAGGATAGTACCAATTTGAACAAAACGGGTTAACCACAACATTATATGTTTTTGGACATAATTTGTGTGCTTTACAACCATAAGGTCCATAACACTACACATTGTGAAGGATAGTTATAGAGGAAATTAGTTGAGTAAGCTCATGTCTAAGTCACCCAAATCCGTCTAGTTGAAATTCCCAGTTGCAAACTATCTCCATATGTCAAATTCCTAAAGAAGGAAGATTACTTGATTTTTTTGTTCTTTTTAATTTGGGTTTTCTTCTTGTGGGCATTAATGGGCTTCATTTCGGGTCCATTAAGAAATAAGTAAGTATTAAAATAATCAGATAAACCTAGCTCTCCCCGTCGTCTCCGTCACCGTCACCGTCTCCCTCTCCTTTACGTCCAGCCGCAGCTACCCACTTCTCTTGCTGCCACTCTTTTGTGCATCAGTTTCCAGGTAATGTTTTGTATTTCTGGAGACAAGTTTGTTCCTGCTTTGTTGATGAAGTAAAGCACCAGTCTTTTACATATCAGTTTCGTTGATAGTATTGTGGGTTTTAACATCAATGGCAAAAGAACCAAGCTTTGAGCTTTGGTTGTTGACTGGGATTTCTGTAACTGTATCTAGAAGATGAAGTTGTGTCTTGTCTTTTTTACTCCTTGTTGTAGTCTGAGTGAACAAATGTTCTTGTCTTATTTGGTGACAGAAGCAAAAAACTATGGGATTACCAGATTCATCTCAAGACTTGTCCACAGAGATGGAGGTGGATGCTTTCAGAAGGCTCTTCCCTCTTCGTTTCTTTGAGCGTCATCTCTCTGAGTCTCTTCGTCCTGATGGGAGACCTCTTGGAAAAGCCAGAGACACCATTGTCAACCTTGGTAAAGTCATCTTAAGTGATTCTTCACTTTCTTCAAGGAAACACTTCACTTGATTGATTGTATTCTCTTTTGTATAGGACTTGTTTCAACGGCTGATGGATCTGCTCTTGCTAAGATTGGTTCTACAGTAAGCTTTTCAACTCATATTGTCATCAATGTTACTACTGAGTCTTGTGTTTTTCTTAGATAGGTTCTATGTTTTTTTTTTTTGTGTATCTAGACTATGCTCGCTGCTATAAGAATGGAAGTTATGACTCCTTCTACAGACTCTCCAGACGAAGGATGCATAGGTTGTTTGTTGCATCTACCTTATTATCTTTCTCTTTGTCTCTTTCTATGTGGTTTTGTGATTGATCGATTACTTTTTTTTAGCTGTTGAGTTCCACATGCCTCCTATATGCTCTCCAACTGTTCGGCCTGGCAGACCAGCTGACGAGGCTCCTGTTATTTCCAAGCGTTTGTCTGATGTTATCTCAAGGTGTTTCAGTTTGTCTGTTGAAATTATTATGTCTTAGAGAATGTTTTTTTTTCTTCTAAAACTGTTTCTCTTTGTTGCAGTTGTGATATGATTGACCTTAAAGAACTTTGCCTAGTTAGTGGAAAAGCTGCTTGGATGGGTTATCTGGTGAGTACACTTCCCTCTGTATCGTGCTTTTACAAGATATCTTGTAATTGGTTTTCATCACCACTCGTGTAGACATAAACATTGCTGCTCTCTGAAATTTCTTACAGGACATATACTGTCTGGATGCTGATGGTGCTCTTTTCGATGCTGCTCTGCTTTCTGCTGTTGCTGCCTTTTCTAATTGTAAGTTCTTCTTCCTTCTCATCCTTTACCTGCTTGCCTAGCTTTGCTAGAACGCCTTTGACTAAAGACATCCTAATCTGCAGAGAAGAGCAAGCCTTAGATAGGAACAATGTAACATTATCTCTCTGTAGAAAAGCAGCTTGAATCCTAACGGTTTACTGAGTTATACAAAAGTTATACTCCGCCCAAATCTTGCTCTGATGCATAAGAGATCTTTTGTATTTTGCAGTGCAAATTCCAGTAGTTGCTTTGAACGATAATGGAAGAATAGTTGCCATCACCCGAGAAGGAGAACAAGAGAGCAATGCATCGATCACGGAGAAGGAAGCAGTGAACAAGGAGAAGAGAAAACTCACACTCAAGAACATCCCTTTCTCTCTAACTTGCATACTACACAAGAAGTACATTCTAGCAGACCCAACAGCTGAAGAAGAATCCATCATGGACACTCTGGTGACTGTTGTTTTGGACTTCTCAGATCAGATTGTTTCTTTCAACAAATCAGGAGGAAACGCTCTGGCTGGTTCATCAGCCATCAAGGTGAGAGTTATCAGCATTCTCATGAATGAATCCACGGTTTGATTACTACACTGGTTGTTTTTCTTATATAGTTTTGCCTTGTGGGTTTTTGTTTTTTTTCACAGAGCTGTGTGGAGTTAGCAAGGAAGAGAGGGAAGGAGCTTAAGCAGATATTGGGAGATATGGATATCGACTGATCACAAATCAAATGGACAATGTTAAATCATTCCATAAACATTATGAAGAAATTTTGTGTTACATAATTTTAATCAGAGACCTCCAAGAACTAAGCTAGTGTTAAACGGGTGGTCTGCACCATTTCTGTTACCAATATGTTTTGGTGATCATATAACGAGTTTAGTGCTAGTGCAAGTGTTTTTGGACACAAGTTATGTTCTTTGTTTCAAATTCATTGTTGAGTACAAAGTAAAAAGTGTCGTAGAAAAAACCTTCTTAATCCATCGGAGGTCGTCCATGACAATCTGAGGTGGTGTTCGATTTGATGATCTCCAAGTTTGTATTGTTTTTATACGATTCTGACTCTCCTTTCAGTGAATGGTGTAAGTCTTGTATAGTAGTACGATTCTATCGGCCAATGGGGTCTACTTCTCTATATGAGCCGAGTCTTATATGGGCTAGTATTGTAATGGGTTTTGTTCCAACAATAACTTTCTGTAAATCATTTTCAAAATCAAAAAGCATTTAGAAAAATGCCTGTAAGATGGTAATGATGTCCAAATGCTCTTTCTTTCATGCTGGCATATAATTTTTTTTATAAAGCATTTCCATTTAGAATATTTTAAAAGGTAAAAATTAATTATATACAAGAAAATAAATAAATATTAAAAAAATAAAATAAAATTGTTAAAATAGGTTTAAAAATATTTTTTGAATTTCAAAAATATTAAAACAAAAACTTTGGAAAACTAAATACAGTTTGTTTTAATAAAAATCAAATTAAAAATGTATAATTTTAATACTACAATATATATATATATATAATATAATTATTTATATTTATGTATCTATAAAATAAGGGTAAAAGTCTTTTTACTTTTTAATAAATCTTTTTTATCATTTTTTCTTGTGAGATTTTTTGGTGAAACAACTTATCTTACAGTCGTTGAAATAATTGCATTTAATTTACTTATTTAATAATATCAAGAAATTATGTTCATATCCAAAAGATTATTTTTTTTTTTTGAAAAAAATCAACTGAAATATTTGAATTAGGAAATACCTACAAAATATAATATATTTTATATAATTAAATATGATTCATTATTTTAACAACAAAAATATAAAAGTCTAATCAAATAAAAATACCAAAGGAAAAGTCTAAAAATCACAAACGTTTGATACAACTAATATTATATACTACTGTTTTGGGTATGGATAATGGATCTCAGCCCAAAACTTTCTGAAATGCAGACTAATTTGTAGGGGCTTTTGATAAATTGGATATTAACTGCATTACAAATGTTTAGCCATGATTGCAAATTACAGAGAGATGTTTTGGATTTGAGTCCTGTCAACCATCCACATGGTACATCTTTCAACACTTGACTACCATCAGCCGTTGATTTAGCTCTCTAATTTAAAAGTACGGATTTGAACACATTCAACTGAATAGTCTTTTTATTTTCTTACATTTATTGTAACTATTTATAGCTAAACAAAGGAAAATCAAACTAGTCCTTGATAATTTGATGCATTGTCTATATTAAAGATTATCCTTAATTTAAGGTTACGAAATTTAATTTTGATGTGATAGTAGTATAGTACAAGCGTTTTTAGAGTTTGATTATATAAGTCGGTTCTTGTCTAGTTTATTCTTTCTGCATAAATCCATTCAGGTTATATATATATATATATATGCTCACTTCTTCCTACGTAATATTTTATTCAAGACATGAAATTTGCTTAAATTACAAAAAAAAAAGACATGGAATCTGCAACCATTTTACACAAGTACCGCTAAATCCTTTTATTATTAACAGAGAAGCAAAATAAAAGAGTAACCTTAAAAATGTAATATATTTACAAGTATGCCATTTGCTGATGTGTCATCATGAGAGCTCTCCTCAACTTCCTTTTAAATATACCCATATATATCTAGAGTAATTACTAACAATGCCATTAGTATAATATTAATGTACATAAAAAGTATGCGAAACTTATGAATATGCATATCGTTTGGTCTTATTCTCATTTTCATGGGCTTTTGCACACATAATTCTAAACTACATATATTCTATTATTTAACCTGCAGAAAAACTCTTCCATTACATGAAATAGAAACACCGTCACTTATAAATCTTTTTCTTACAAAAATTTAGTGGCTGCAGTACATTTTATAACCTGCAGACAGAAGAAATTTTCCATTATATAACTTCCACAAAACCTTAAACTCAGTAGTCATGGCCAAGTAGAAAGTCATTTGTGGGTATTGAATCACTACTGAACTGGTAAAATGAACACATAGAACACATAGTAAACGTATAATTCTTAAAATTATATAACAAAATAGGTTCTCAATTCTGCTATTCTAAGCCACTGCAATATAAATTTACTAGAGGCTTTATCAAAATCTGAAAATTATTAAAAAGATGTGTCCAATATAATCTTCCATAACATGTTCTTTGCATTATACTTCTTCAGGTTCTAAACATATATCAAAAATTCAAGTATAGATGGATGGTTAACTAACTAGGTCATTGCAGTATTAACTTAGATTTTGGTTGTTTTCGTGTTGATTTTCAGCTTCTCATATGGGTTATAGAAACATGATTTTGTAATTTAATTCAAAAGTTGTCATTCAAATGAACGGTTTTCCATAGCCACTTATAAGTCTAACAACTCAATCTTTAAAGAATAAATTTTTAAAACAAAAATTTAGACCCGTCATGTACTCCTAGAAAAGTAGATAATTCATAAAGACTATGCAATATTTCAAAATTGAACTTGGTTAACACGTAAATATGATAATAAATGCAAAGATTTACCTATGAATAAACAGCAAGTAATCTGTCCAATGCCTAATATTGCCTATTCATTCAATGTATAACTTCATTACTATGACTTTTGAAAATACTATTATTATAGGAAAGTCTTTGTGTAGATCAATTTCTTACCTCCCATTGGACAAATTGCTTTATTAAACCAATTTTAAAAGATAAATACCTTAAGATAGATCAAATTTTTTTTCCTAAAATAGGATTAAAAAAAAATGATCAAAATAAATTTTATTAAAGGATGTAAATATACATTTATACTCTTTGGATTAATTAATCTAAACTTAAGATTTAGAGTTATGGGGTGGAATTTTGGAGATGAACTTTAAAATTGAAAAAAAATTAAAAATATTTAAATATTCAAAATAAAAAGATCTATTTTGGTCATTTTTCATAAAGTCTATTTTGTGATAAAAATCTCAAAAAGATCTATTTGAGAAATTTGTCTTTTTTAAAATATATAACAGTGTTGTATTTGTAAAATTCACCAAATTCCACAATGGTTTTATAAAATGCATGTCATCCCACACAATTTAAGTATAAAATAGATAAATAACATTGTTTTTTTTATTTCTATATCCGCTGCAACTAATTATATATATATATATAAGTATTGATTTCTCAATTATTCATTATAAATTTATTATTTTATAATATATAAAAGTATACAAATATATAATAATATGTAAGAATATATGCATGTACGATATTCAACCCGTGCAAGGCACGGGTCTTAACCTAGTCAACGTACTACGTCAGAAACATGACATACATACCGCTACAATACAAAGCTTAATATTTATTTATTTTACCAACTAAGAGAAAAAGTAATAAAAATCTAAGATTTAAAAATGTCAGACCAGGGAAATTCTTAGTACATTTTATTTATACTTATTGTACGAAAACAAGAGAGATTTTTATTAGAGACTCAATAATCCTCACTAAGAAACCCACCGATCTTATTCTCTCTTTCGTAATTATTATTGTTATAGTTATAAAGATCATTATTACTATTGTAATTATTGTTGTTATTATCATTACTACCCTCACCAACCAAATCATTAGGTTGATGAACCCTAAACGCGCCGTTTTGATCTTCTTGACTCATTTCTTCCTTGGCACTGTGGTGGAACGGGAAGTACCCGGCTTGCGTCGCCGGAGGTACAACCGACGGGAGCTTCGAGAGAAGAGCCTCGAGGCTACTCATGGACGGTGTTATCTTCATTGGTTGCTGGTGGTGGCCCATCAAGAGGCGGTGGTGCTGGTCAGAGTGGTAGATACGCTGCTGGTGGTACTCAGGCTGCGACGGAGGAGGAGCTACTCCGGGGAAATGCCACGTGTCAGAAGGAGAAGTGTTGATGAAAGGGTAACCAGAAGAAGAAGGATGAGGAAGAAGTACTCCAGGGATGCTTTCTATGTAGCTCAGCTTTTTCCTTAGCATAACAACATAGCTTAAATCCTCTACCACCTTTAAAATAACATTTTAAGTATGTAAATGTATCATCTTGTATTATTGTATATATACATTTATTTTATATATACAGTGTATATAATGTATATATAGAGAGTAAAATACCTTGTGAACAGCTCCTAATTGTACAACACCTTCTCGAACGGAAATCAAGGCAATGGTCTGCAAAACATTTTCTTGTAATATATGTATATATATATATATATATATTTATATGGAAGTATGTATATATGCTGATGTAACAAAAAAAAGATACCTTGATGCCAGATTGAAACTGAGCTTCCCATGTCCTAGGGTACTAAACATTGACATAAATTAACTTTAATCAGTATTAAGTTTCAATTAGTTTGGGGTTAATATAATTAATGCTTATACAATATTTTCTTTTAGCAACATGCTTATACAATATATAAATCTATACGTGTATAAATCTCAAAGCTGTGGATACTTTTATTTATTTCAAATTTGTATAATGTAAATGGCATAAAAATGTGTATGTAAAGGCATGTATATGTATATGCTTACTGAGTCAGCAGAGTTTTGCCACGCAGATAAGAAGTTAATCTCTTGGTCATTAGGTTCTTTATAAATCCACTTGTGACTGTGATCTGCAGCCACTTTTCCTATCAACCTGCACAAAATTTTATAATAGTTCACTCATTAATTAATTAACAACTATTTGACTAATACTTTATTTAGTTGACAATGATTAATTAAATATCCCTTTGCCAAGAAAAATATAATTAAAAATACTTTGCAATCATCCGCAAGAATTTTAAATAGGTATGGATCTTAAACTTTGATTTTAAAAGAGGTAGTTTGACTGATAACTTTCTAAAACTGCCGTTCAAAAAAAAACTTTCTAAAACCAACTTATTCACATACACATACATATGGATATAAACTGAGTAAGAAAAATAGGTATTGAAATAGAATGGCTCTGGTCCAAGAAACATCCTGTTCACCAAAAGAGAGAAAGTGCTGTATGAAAAAAAGAAAATCTGGGAAAACAGATTTCTTTGCTTAAGAATTATTTAATTAACTTTTGTTAAGAAACAAAATATGTATTATATATATGTGTGTGTGTATTTTATCCTCACATACCCTTCTCCATAATTGTAGATTTCATGGGACATCTTGAAGAACAACTCGGGCTGAAGCCCTTGATATTGTTGACAATCACTATTTCCGTAAGCCGTCGAGACGCCACCGCCCCCGCTACACTCGCCGGAGCTCACTTCCCCGGCAGAAGCTGCAAAGTTGCAAAACCCATCTTCCCAAACCAAGATCCTGCCAGTTACACAACCTTATTGTTAATTTTATACCCCAAGAAAGCATTATGTACATATATATATTTTATAGTTTCTTTTTGTGGTTTTACTAGTACCAGTTTCTCCTGTTCCCTCTTGATCTATCATAAGCTCCTTGACCATCCCATCTAATTGCAAACAGCACCAAATGATCACACATAGTTATGATTCAGACAAATATTGTTTTCCTAAAGATAAAATTACATATATTTTTGTAAAACAAGCTCCAAAAAAACAAATAATAATACATAACAAACTATAGCAGAAAAGCAAATAACAAGAAAGTAGAAACTTTTTTGCAAGACTTTTAGACTTGTTATATGTGTATACGGTTGCTTTAACCATAAGCTTACTTAGGAGGAGGATAGTTTCTGGGCAAGATCCTCCAAAAAACAGCATAAACCCATTGAGAATTATCGTGGATGCATAAGCTTCTTAGTGTGTGTTGAAGAAGATGAGTCACAGCTAATGGATTTAGATGTTCTTCCATTTATTCTTAGTTATTTTGTTTTTCTTGGTTCTTTTCTCTTTGTTTTTGTTTGGTGTATAAAGACTTTCTTTAGATTGAAGAAGATAGAAAACCCTCACTATCTATCCTCCTTTAAATAGCAAGCTTATAGATCCATCCCCCAAAGCACATTTTCTATTCTTTATCATTTTTTTTATTTTAATTATATTTTGGATAGAGATAAGAAATTAAATTATTTACCATTTGGATTTTCCTCGTGTGTAGCTATGTACCTAGCGTAATTTTATTCATGTTTTCTTTACTTTTATTTCCCAAGTAAAAAAAAATCACATAATTTTCTAACGCTTGAAACCCTGCAAGCAGACCTGATACCTTTTATATCATTTATTTATGAGTTTATAAGGCTTTAGAATAGAGGGAGTATTTACGCAGTGATATATATATTTTTACACCTCTACTGATATTAATCAAAATGTTACATAAAGAATTCCCCATTAAAAAACATTTCAGTAAGGCAAAACAGACCTTTGGTAAAGTATAACGCTATAATTTGGACATGTCTGCAATAAAAAGTTAGGTATTATTATTACAGAAATTGTACCCAATAATCCAGAAAAAAAACAAAACAAACTAACCAAAATCTCATTCTTTCTTCTTTTCTCTTTCTATCTCTCCATACCCTCTCCATAGAAAACTATTTTTGATTTTTTTTTGTTATTTCACAAATAAACCCTATGCTATTATATTTAACACTACGAAATAGAGTAGTAGAATAAAAACTAAAGGGTTATATTCGATTATTAATTAGCTTGTTCAATACTATAGAGTTGGTGTGCAGTAAAATATGATTAGGGGCAGTTGGGGCTTTTCTTAAGTGACTAAAGTTAAAATAGTATCTTTAACAACAGTTTTCATATTTATCTTTGTGCATATATTACAAAAGAAATCAATCGAACAACATACACAATGTAATTCTCAAAAAGAAAAAAAAAACATGTACAATGTAGTAGTGGTAAAGTTTGATCCATATTATCAAATCTTTATCCTCATATATTCTATATGCTGTCCAAAATCAAAATACACAACACATGCATATATCTTTTCAGCTGCATACTGATAGCCCCGGACCATTTCTTATACCAAGAATACAAATTTCTTAAATTACATGACTATGTCACAATTAATTCTGACTATTATATATGTAGAGATAACATATTCATCATTATTGGGTTTTACGTAAAATGAGAAACTGTCTATTTACCTGGAAACCATACGTAAGTTAACGTATACTCTTTTAATAATTGTTTTCACTGACAAGAGCTGTCAAATTGATTAAATTTCAAACCCTATGAAATAAAGTTTGGGGTATCCTTTTACCAACACGTTCATTTTTCAGTTCAGTAGTCAGTTAACGAAAACTGTACCGTCTTTCTTTGATTCTTTCGTACATGTGTATTATTTTATTTTCTCCCTCTCACCCTCCTCTCTTCTCAATTTCCTTTTTTTTTGTGTAAATGCTGAAGGAAAATTCAAGCAATCTACTTTAATTGTCAACACCTAACATATAGATGTATTAGTTAACAAAACATTGGTTCATTATTTCTTAATGCATATTTACATGCATATCCACATACAATGTAAGTTAAGAAACCATTATTTGTTTTTTTTTAGTTTGCTATATTATACTAATCTTAAATCATTTTTTCTACAATAATGTGATACATATAAATTATAAAAATAATAATTTAAGCACGGTTTTAAAAAAACCTTATACATATATTTTTGTACTTACGTTAACCAAGCCAGGAAAAAACATGGACAAGACTTCATTGTTCATTAATGAAACTACATCTCTCTAACTAAAACAAAAACATTGTATTAGACCTAACATTTAGTTAAAATATCATTAATAATTAATAAAAAATATTAAAATTTCTTTAAAATAATTATATAAACAACACTATACTAATAGATATATTTACAAACAACACAATAGTTAACCTTCTGTCCAAACAAAATAAGACATTAAGTCTCACTTGTTAATATCATTTTGTTAATTTTTTAAATAATTAATTTAATACTTAAATAATTTATGAAAATTTGAAAATAAGTATAACTTTTTTGCAGGTTTAGAAACTACAAAATAGTTTCATTTAATATAAAATCAGTTAAAATTGTATATTATTTTATTTCTATTTTGTATAGAAAATTATATTTCTTTAAACTTAAATATGCTTTCATATTAAATTAAATATTGTATATAAATAAAGTGTTGATTGAAATCAAATAATTTTCCTAGTTAAAAATATATATCACAAAATTATTCAAATAAAAATTATAGAGATTTTATAAAAAAATTACAACGAAAAAGGTTGAAATAATTAAAAATTAAATTAAGTAATATCTTATATAAATTTATATCTATATAAAATAATATAATTATATAAATTTACAAATATACTAAAATAAAAATTTGAAAAAAAATCGTAAATTATATCTGGTTAAAAATATATTTCTGGGCTTTAAAAATGAGGATCATAATCTAATTCAAATTAAAATAGACGCATGAAATGTATCATTTTCAAAATAATACTAGCACATAAACTCAAAATTTACATGTATATAACATGCGTGGGTGTATGAAATTATGCACATGCGATTGTCTTAGGAATCAAAATCTCATACACTAAGGATTTAATCAAGAACATTATACTTAATCAAAATCAGGAAAATTCATGATATGGTCAAGTCAAATCAGAATCATTACACATCTAGGAAACTAATAAGACATCTCGCTCCATATGGAGGTGGTACGTTTGTGAATATTACAATAATCGGACCCCACAATTTGCGGTAGAGAGAAAACTTCACTTGTATCCTTGTGATGTATTTTACATAAATGATAATATGATGTAGAAACTTTTTGTTCCATTAGTTTAAACTATAATTTTATTAATGAATTTATGTTAAGAGATATCCTTTCTGTTTTATTTTAAATTTCATTTTAAATCTGTGTACATAGATTAAGAAAATATTTATTTTGCTTATTTTCTATATAAAACATTATTACATATATATTTAATCATTTTCAACTAATAAAATAATAAATCAAGAATAAAATTTATAAATTTTACATTGAAATGTTAAAACGACACTTATTTTGAAATTAAAAATTTTCTCTACAACAATATTAAATATGAAACGGAGGTAGTATGGATTTTGAGTCCCAAATGATGAAGTGAAACTTGAATCCTCATAAAATAATTAGAATTATCGGCTGTAAAATTGTATACAATATTTCTAATAGCTTGTAATAGATAATATACCAAGACATATATTTGAAAGTTATAACATTTATTTTTACAAATACTTAATAGTGTACTCTTTCTTCCCTCTGTTTTAACATATTAAAAACATATTAGATTTTAATTAGTATTATATTATTTTTGTATTAAATATTTTTACAAATTTTAACCAATAAAGTTTTAAAACATAAATATTTTCTTAAGTTCACAATTTAATATTTAATAATGCGTTAAAAGATAAAAAAATATAATTTTTTGAAGAGCGAGAAGTAATAATTAATAAATATAAATACAGCCGGTTGACAAAAAAAAAATATAAATATAGCCCAATGATTCTTCGCATGTTGGTCAAAGGCAGAAATTGTAATTAATTATTGTATCTTCTACAACATCATTTTTCTGTATAAGTCTGGGTGATGTGAATTTCAACTTAAAGTTCAGCTTCGCCAACCTAAGAGAATGAAAGCTGATCCGCAAACCAGTCCTCTACCAATTTCAACATGGCGTAGCTATTAGACCGTTTATAATAGAAATGCTAAATAAAAGATTTAACAATTCAATCATTACAATAAGAATGTTGAAAAACAAAACTCGATGACGTAGATTATTTGGTATTCAAAAGATTCAAACATATTGAATAAGAAGAATGTAAGACTAATGATCTCCATATGTCACTTTCTAAATATTTTTGATATTTTGATATTCTTCTAGTTATATAAAATCATAACTTTTCTTATAAATTAAATAATTTAATTTTTTATATAAAAATTATTATTTTAAATTATCTATAAATATAAACTAGATTTATTTAATTTAGATACAGAAAAATAATTATAAATTAGTGATTAAGATGTTAATTTTTTGTTAAAAATTCATAGTATGCAGTTCAAATTAAATATGTGTTGAATTATGAAGTGAAAGAAAAGGAAAATGACGTGGACTAGTAGAAATCGAAAAAATAAGGTGCTGAATCTTTAAAGGAGAAAAGTTTACCGGCTACATCAAATATCATATGGAAACATCTTAAGTATAAAAAATATTTGAATAACATCACCACTTTTATATTAATTCATACCACATGTAAGAGAGAGAGAGAGTCGATTGCGAAATGGATTCCTTCTTAATATATAAAGACAAAGAGACGGTGTCGTTTTAAAGTTTGTAATAGGAAAAAGGTAAAATCGAATTTCTGAAAAATATGTGGGTCATACTTTGATCCAGAAGGTTATAAGCAAAGAAAGAGGACCAGTCTTACTTGGACTCAGCTAGTTCCATCTCTCTCTCTATCACTCTTTGTTTGAAAACCATTTTTTACCTTATGAAGCCTAGCTAAGTCGATTTGGGAAAGACATTAAAAAGAGTTGTGTTGGGTCGGGTTTAATTAGTTGGATCTGGTCAGATTTACCTAAATGGGGTTAAGTTTAATAAATTACGGATTAACCCTATTTAGTAAGGTTAAATCCAATTAAACATGATTATGTAGTTCCTACCATATTAATTTTTACTTCGTACATATGGTATGAATTGACATAAAAGGGATGATATTATTTACATATTTTTATACTTGGTATAACTGATAATTTTTTCTTCTTTAAACATAGTCTTATGTCATCAATATTTTAATGTTTTAGTTGTATTATATAATATCTACGTGTCATATAGAAAAAATGTTTAAAGCTGTTTTCAATATTCGATAATTACTATTTTTTTAAGAATTATGATTATCTAATAGAACACCTAATGCACATATGTCTCAAACTTAAAAAAGATACAAAATCATTATCTTACATGTCAGTGTGCGTGTAATTTTCTCTCTCTATAAATAGTACGTTCATCTTCTCATTTGAGAAGAAGGTGTGTGTGTGTGAAAATTATAATAAAAATTATTAAATTCTCTTTCTCTCAATCTCACATCGTAAGATCACCACTCAAAAAAAATCTTCTTTGTTTATATTATACAACATGTTATCAGCACGGAGTTCTGATCTTATACCAAACAAGGTTATACTAGCGAGTTATTATGTCAAATTTGACAAAGTTCGAAATAAATACCCTTGATATTACGAGAAATAACTATATGATTTGAGCAGTGGGTGCAAAGATGCACCTGAGAGAAAATAGGCTTCTGGAAACCATTGATAGTTCAAAAACGGTGTCAGATGAGAAAAAGAAAAAAACCATGATATTTTTACGACACCACATATATGATTGTTTAAAGGATGAATATATTACAAAAAAGGATCCTGGGGACCTCTGGTAATCATTAAAAGAGAGGTTCGATCGCCAAAAATATGTGATCTTACCAAAAGTAAAACACTAGTGGATCCATCTCCGGTTCCAGGACTACAAAAGTGTAAGTGAATATAATTATGCGTTGTTTGGAATTACATCTAGGATGATGTTATGTGGAGAGAAAATAAGTGATTATGATATGATCGAGAAAACTCTCTCCACGTTCCATCCTGGATATGTAGTCTTACAACAACAATACAGGGCGAATGTGTATACTCGTTACTCGAAATTGATGCAAGTCCTCCTTGTAGCAGAATAGAATAATCAACTCGTGACTTTGAACCATCATGCTCGTCTTACTGGATCTGCTCCATTCCCCGGAGCGAATTTTGCATCATCCAGTTATGATAATTGGAGAGGACGAGGACGTGGAAGTGGTCGAAATCGTTATCATGATCGTGGAAGGAGATGAGGAAGAACATTTCATCCGTATGATGAAAGAAATAATAAGGACTTCCACGAAAATGAAAGGGCTAGGGATGATAAAAGGCAAACAGAAAAGGTTTGTTACAGATGTGGTATAAAAGGTCATTGTGTACATGTTTGTCGTACACCAAAACACTTAGCCGATCTGTATAGAAAATCCAAAAAAGCAAAAGAGAAAGGAAGTGAAACAAAATTCACCTCTGATGAACCCGAGCGATCCTTTCATGGTTTAAATGATGATGCTCATCTCAACGTATCAGACTTTCTGGTTTATTCAGAGATAATCGATGAGTAATACAAGATCGATGTGATATAAGTTTACTATATTATAATATCCATATCTTTTGTTGTAAGATATATGTTATGTTTCATGTCTAATAATACGTGTTTTATGAATATTTAAAATTCAGAAAATGTCGAGACTAAGGATGGAGATATGTGTTTGACAGATAGTGCGTCAACGCACACGATAATTAAAGCTAAGAAATATTTCTCTAGTCTCAAAATAAAAAATTACGCTGGAAGCGTAAGTACAATATCTGGTATTGCAAAGATTATTAAGAGATCTTGAAGAGTCAGTTTTTCAATGCTACAGAGGACGAAATTTGAAATAAGTGATGCATTATATTCTCCCGAGTCTCATAGAAACTTATTAAATTATAAGGATATCCGAGAAAATAGATATCATATTGAGACTACGAGTAAAGATGGTATTGAATATCTTTGCATTAAGTCCGAGAGGAAACATATATTGGAAGAGTTAATAATGTTATCCTCTGGACTATATTGTACAAAAATAAACATGACTGAGCTATATGCCACAATAAACCTGAAGTTTACTAATACATTTAAAATATGGCACGAGAAACTAAGACATCCCGTTTCAGTCATGATGAGAAAGATAGTGCAAAATTTAAATGGTCATCCGTTGAAAAACGAGAAAATTTTGCAAACTGGCGAGTTTACATGTAATGCATGTTCTCAAGAAAAACTTATAACTCGACCATCACTAGCAAAAGTTGGCAATGAATCACCATTATTATTAGAAATAATACATGGTGATATATATGGGCCGATCCACCCACCGTGCAGACTATTTAAGTATCTCATGGTATTAATTGACGCATCCAGTAGATGGTTATCTGTCTTTTGACGACAAGAAATACAGCTTTCGCAAAGTTTATTGCCCAACTCATAAAGCTGAGAACGCAGTTCTTAGAGTATACCATAAAGAAAGTAAGGTTTGATAATGCTGGTGAGCTTACATCGCAATCCTTTAATGATTATTGTATGTCAGTGTGGATTGATGTAGAGCATCTAGTTCTCCATGTTCATACACAAAATGGCATGGCCGAGTCATTAATCAAACAGTTTCAGTTGATTTCATAACCGTTGATATAGAGAACAAAACTCCCAATTTCAGTATGGGTCATGCTATTTTACATGCGGCTGCACTGATTCAGTTAAGACTGAGTGCAGATCATAAGTATTCCCCATTATAATTGTCATCTGGGCAAGAACCAGATGTATATTATCTCTGCGTCTTTGGGTGTGCAGTCTATGTTCTGATATCTCCACCACAAAGAACAAAAATGGGCCTACAAAGAAGATTGGAAATATACGTGAATTATACGTCACCAAGTATAATAAAATATCTTGAACCATTAACTGGGGATATGTTTACGGCACGGTTTACCGATTGTCACTTTAATGAGAAAGAATTTCTAGCGTTAAGGGGAGGAATTAGGGAAAATTCTAAAGAGACTACATGATGTACACTGTCGTTGTTATACCTTGATCCCCCTACGAATCAAAGAGAACTGGAAGTTCAAAAAATTTGTGCATTTGTATAATTTGGCATACCAGTTACCAGATGCATTCACATATACGACAAGGGCGACGGAATCATATATATCCGTTGAAAATGTTCTATCAAGAGTTGTTGTTCTTGAGGGAAAAAACTGATGGAAACACAATGAATGAACCTAGGATTCAGTTAAACAGGGAGAGACCAGTGGGTTTTAAAGATTAAAATTCCCGAAAGAAAAACAAAATTGGTTGAGCAAAGTAGAAAGGTTTCAGAATAACATGATACTGAAAAATGTCTAAAAGAAGACATAAATGAGAAGGTCCAAGAAGCACCAAATAAAGATAAGGATCAAGATGACGAGGAGGAAACAAAAAAGTGTGAGATTTCCATCAACTACGTCCGAGATGAAAAATTATGGATCATAAATAAGATAAAAGATATTGATGGAATGTTCTCTTTTTTGTATCCAAAGAGATCGATTATGAGAGTGATGATCCAGATCTAAGGTCCATATTGGAATGTATGAAGAGACGTGATTCGGAGGAATGGAAGAAGGTCTTACAAACTGAGTTACTCTTCCTGAATAAAAAAATGTCTTTGGACCTATAGTCATAATGCCTGAGAATACAAATCTTGTTGGGTACAAGTGGTATTCGTGAAATAAGTAAATGAAAAGAATGAAGTAACACGATATATAGCCCGATTAGTTTTCTAAGGTTTTTCTCAAAGATTGAGAATTTATTTTGAAGAAACGTATTCCCCGGTAATGGATGCAATTACTTTCAGATTTTTGATGAGCCTAGGAGTGTCTAAAAATCTTGAAATGCATCTCATGGATGTTGTGACTGCATATTTTTATGGATCATTGGATAATGATATATACATGAAACGCCCTAAAAGATTAGAAATACCAAAAGCATTGAAAGCAGAATCTAGTGAGATTTGTTTGGTCAAGTTACAGCGATAACTTTACGGATTAAAGTAATCTGGACGCATGAGGTACAATTGCTTAAATGAATATCTGTTAAGAAAAGGATATGTGAATAATGCGACATGTACATGCGTTTTTGTTAAGAAATCGTCATCTTAATTTGTGATCATTGTTGTATACGTTGATAACCTGAACATAATTGAAACTCAAAAGAAGGTTGATTATGCACGAACTCATATGAAAGAAGAGTTCGAAATGAAAGATCTCGGAAAGCAAAAGTTTTGTCTTGGACTCGAGATTGAGCATTTCCGAGAAGGAATAGTTGTGCATCAATAAAATTATACGAAAAGATTATTGAGATGCTTTTATATGGACAAAACGACTCCTTTAAGTACTCCAATGGTAAATAGATCTCTCGATGTAGAGAAAGATTTTCTTAGACACTGTGAAGATAGCGAGGAGGTACAAGGGCATGAAGTACCTTATATGAGCGCTATCGGTGGGCTTTTATATCTTGCAAACTGTGCAAGACTTGATATTGCCTTTGTTACTAACCTACTTGCAAGATATAATTCTTCTCCTACTCGTAGGCATTGGAACAAAATTAAGCATATATTCCGTGACCTCCAAGGTACAGTTGACCTTGGGTTAATTTATTTTAGAAAACTCGAGTTTGGTATGGTTGGTTTTGCAGATGCATGATACTTATTAGATCCTCATAAAGCTCCATCGCAAACCGACTATGTTTTTACAATTTATGTAACTGCGATCTTTTGGCATTTCAGAAACAAACTCTGGTTGCAACTTCTTCGAATCGTGCAGAGACTATTTCGCTTCACGAAGCATGTCGTAAATGTGTGTGGCTTAGGTCAATGAGTCACCACATACAAGAACTAAGTGGAATAGATGACAAGAAAGAGCCGGCGAAAATATTTGAAGACAATTCGGCATGTGTCGCTCAACTTAAAGAAGGTTATATCAAGAGTGATAGGACAAATCACATCCCTTCAAAATTGTTCTCGTATATACGGGAGCTCGAGAAAAATGAAGAAGTAGACATCGAGTATATACGGTCATGCGGCAATTCACCTGACTTGTTTACAACGGTCCCACCTACTACAATGTTCTGAAAACACGTTTACAATATCAGAATGCTGCATTTGCGTGACCTATGAAGAAAAGACTTTGTCCATTCTTCTCACGGAGAGATTATGGCATTGTACTCTTTTTCCCTTATCATAATTTTTTTTCCAAAGAATTTTTCTATGATTAAGTTTTAACGAGGTAATACGTAATCCAAATTAAATAATCAAGGATAAATATTAAAAATTATGATTATCTAATAGAACACCTAATGCACACATGTCTCAACCTTAGAAAAATATACAAAATTAGCATCCTACATGTTAGTGTGCATACAATTTTTTCTCCCTAATTCACCTTCTCATTTGAGAAGAAGGGGTGTGTGTGAAAGTTATAACAAAAATTATTAAGTTCTTTCTCTCAATCTCACATTTTAAGATTACCACTCAAAAATAATCTTCTTTATTTATATTATATAACAGTTTTCATATTCTATTCATGTTAGTCGTGGAGTGTATTATTAAACCTCTTACACACAGAATTCTACATAATGAAAATTAAGAAAATAAAATTAGAAAATGAATAGAGCAGCAGAGATCCAAAATATATAAAACATCTATTTTACATATAAATAAATAAAGAATTTTTTCTACAAAATATCAATCTTTTTTGGAAAAGCTTAATCACAAACTATTTCTGTTAATCTACAATTCAAAGTAAATAATTATCTTAGGTTTTTATTTAATCCATATATTCACTAAATAAAATTGTTACCTCTCATGTTCAAATAGGTCATGCTTTTCTTGTTTGACTTTTAATCTTGGCTGGCATGCATCATCACATAAAATCTCAAAATTAATTTGCTTATAATAACAAAATGTGATAATTCAAACATTTTACCCCCAAAAAGAAAAAATGTAATAACAAGAAAAAAAAATAAAGTGAGTACAAATTTACATGTTGTTTTGGGTTTATTGTAGAAGTAATAATATACTAGAGTTTAACATGTACGTCCATGCGGATGTTGTTTCATTTATAAATATATAAATTTGATATTATAGTAAAAAAATATATAAAATAATATACATTTTAGTGTTATATATTGTGCAATTCCATGATCTTATTGTTTAGGTTATTTATTCAACATTATTAATATATCATAATTTATTTTATACATGATTTTATTTTATTAATTTTTATTACATACTGATTTTTTTTTTGAATTTAGTAAAATAAAGTAATAATATGAAATAATTAAATAAATAATCATTTTCAAAAGTTTTTTTCAATTTCACAGTTTGTATTCAATACATTTTTAATTTTATTTAGTTATACTAAAGATAGGATATTTATTTAGGATAATTTATATTTCATGTCATGCTTTAAAAAAATATTGTAGCATCTATCATTTTAGTATATTGCAAAATTGTACAACTTAATACATTGTTATGTAAGTAATTTAAAAATATTGCAAGATTTTTGTACTAGTAGTTGTATAGGAAAATATTATCTTTCAATGTATCTAAAGTTTGGAATGTTCTATTTTTGAAAAGACTCTCAACTAAAATATTATAATTACAAAGATTTTAAAAATAATTTTGTGTACTGATCATTCAAAGGAGAATGTTATTCAAAATATTGTATATGTATGTCATTATAGAAATATCTGTTAGATATTCTAAGTTTATTAAGATTTCAAGGTATATTTATTCCCTAGATATTGTATTTCTATATGTATTAATTTACATATGAATTGTGATCAGTGATTTAAAAAAACTCTTATAAAAAATGTTTATGCAGCATATTAAATTGCAAAAACTCATATAAAAAAAACTGTTTTGGCAACATCTCTTATAATTTTTTCTTATATAAAAAAATATAGCATAAGATTTTTGTCCCGGAAAGTGTGTGGTAAGGGGATGGGACTTGGACGTTAGCACAATTCAGATTCGATCAATCTACTATATGAAACTAAGTCATATTGCTCTTAAACACTTACACGGATATATATCTATTATTTCGAGCCCATTTACATATCTTGATAGAGGGTCTATCGGTGGGTGGTTGCACTCCCCTTAGAGATTTATCTGACCCTTTTCATAGGCCTTACAGCCCCCATATTAATAGAAAACACACACATGATTTCCTCTTTCCTTTTCTTTGACTCACAACATAAATGGAATTTAACAACAAAATTTCTATAGTTACGAGGGTGATTGAAATGAATTATAACATTATGTTTTTAGCTGTAGAATTTAAAGTTTAGATTTATTTGCTGTAATTTTGTAAATCATTATTTTTTGTTCTAGAAATAAAGTTATTTACACTAACATTGTAATTTTCCAAAAATGTTTTGCTCTAGATATTAAGAAAAGTTTGATTGATTGACATATCCCTCTAAACTAATTTTTAGCTATTTTTTTTTATCAAAATTTTTAGCTATCTAAAGCATAACAATTTTAGTCAAATAGTCAAAAATACCCAGGACCTCGTAGTCCAGTGGTACCTGCCCCGAGTTGGGGGGCTCAAACTGGGAGGTCAGCTGTTCGACTCGCGGGGAGGGGAGGCGTGCCCAGGGCCCTAAACGGTACAGGCAAATGCTGGCGCCGGGCCTAGGTGGTGGGGCGTAAGCTCAACACCTGGTAAAAAAAAAAAAAAAAAAAAACAATTTTAGTCAAATAGATCCTTTTCGAATTATAATTAGGAGGCGTTATTGGTTCATCTACTTTAGAGTATTTAGAAATCCATATAGTATTTACAAATCAAAGTAAAATATATTGATTTTTAAATCTAACATATAAATTTTAATTTGTATTTACAAATCCGGAGGTTTTCCTTCGGATTTGAGTCTTTGTATTTTTAACAAAGAAATTCATGCAAATCCATTTTAAAATCAAATCCATTAGTAAATCCGGATGGTTGAATAACACCTGATTTAAATTAGAATTTATAAATCATGAAACCAATAACACATGATTTCAATATGAATTTTAAAATCATAGAACCAATAACACTTGATTTAGTTTAGATTTTTAAATCCATTAAAATGCAAGAACCAATAACCCCCACTTAGTTATCGAAAGATTAAGGGTCAACGTAGGCATATACTGAAGCCAAACAAAGAAAAGATAAAAGAAAAAAAAAACAGTGTACTTTGTAAACTTTATCATTTTGGTACGAAGTTCGTGTGCCCACGTAGCTAGGTTTAGGAGTAGAAGTAGATGCTTCGTTTAATTTACCATGCATCTCTCTCTATACGGGAATATATATATATACACATATATATATACACACATATATATATACACACATATATATATATATACACATATATATATATATACCATCACAATATTTCTCACAGAAAATGACATGTCTTCATAAGAATGCTTTTCATAAAAATGATGACGTGTTATTTTCATATTTTCATATAACACTTTAAATAAACTTATTTTGCTTAAATAGAAAGTTTAATTATCTAATGTGATCTAATATATATGATATTTAATAATACTGAATAATTAACAATTTTATATTTTTATTGTTTTATTTAATATTATATTATTAAAATCATATAAAATTATATTTTTCATATTTGCTATATTTAAAAATTTTAAAATACTTATAAATAAAATAAAAACGTTACAAATCCCATAATGAAAATTTTGTGATCACTTATTTAAAAAAATTCTTATTAAATATATATATATATATATATAATTATAAACTATATGAGTAGAAATTTCATTTAATAAAAATAAAAATTAAAAGCATATATATTTATTTATATTTAATATTATTTAAAATAAATTATAAACTACTTTTAAAATCTATAAATATTTTAATTTTAAATTTCACAACAATATCATACTTGAATTTATTTAAATTTTACATTTAGTCAAATCATTAAAACATATTTAATTATCTTTTGTTAATATTTTTAAAGTACATTAAATAAAAAAAGTTATTTACTTTTTTTATAAAATAATCATTATACAAAGACGCAAAATATTACTTATTAATTAGTTAAATTGTGGAAATTGTAAGAATAACAGAGAAAAAATGAAAATAGATGGGAGGAAAAAGACATGATGACTAAAAGTAGATTTCAGTGCTTTCAATTCAGCTCAGAGGCTGACACCAAGAAAGTGTTTTCGGGCAGACCATTATGCTCTTGTCTTTGACCATTCTTTCTACCTTTACTCCTATTGAATTCACTAAGTCCTCTAATGATTTTTACTAAAAACAAATAAGATCTCTACTTATACATATTTTGGTTCTACTTCTAATAATATTTTAGGGGAAATGAATTAAACATAAGTCTTGATAACTTTCAAGTAAGTTTTCTAACACTAAATTATACAAATATTTAATATTTACATTACAAATATAAAATTTATTAATATTTTATTAGTGAATATTAAAAAGTGCTAATATTTGAAATTCTTAGACATCTATTAATAAAGTGCTAATATCTGAAATTTCATAAATTAAATTTTAATATAATTTTATATTGACATATTCACTTATAGACTACCAATTTTATAACATCAATATTATTTGAATCTACGAAAATTGTTACTCCACACCGTCCAAGTTATGTGATGTTTAGAGAATGTTTGGTCTTTCTAAATATAAGATTTCTTGATATTGCTGGCAAAAAAAGATATCTTGATATTTTAAATTATTTAATTTTTTATTGAATATTTTATAATTAATTATATTTAAAATATTGTGATAATTGTTTAGTTATATTTAACTTATACTTTAATAATTTTTAAAATTATATTTTAATGTTTCTGTTTAAGTAAAATATTCTAAATTTCACATCACAAATTCTAAAAATAAAAATAAAATATATAAAAATAGAAAATAAAGAAAGAGATAAAGAATCAATTTTCAAAAGAGAAACTTTGAAAATTCATAATTTATTTTTGTACGAGCTTTTATCTCTTATTAATTAATGTTTCCAAATTATATAAATAACTAAGAAACTAAATTATCGGAAAATAATAATATTATGTTTATGAGAAACCCTTCTCCTATATATTATGTTACTAGAGGTGGTATCTAGCAAGCAAAATATAAATATCTGTAAATTATGGACTTGCACAAAAATAAATAATCAGAATGTAAGATTAGATTTATTTATTTTATGTAAAAATGTTTTAGAAGCAGAGTCCTCTTGTAAAAAAAACATCATTCATAACTCATGAGAAAATAACTATGAAAAAATTCACATGCATAGTCTTTAATGTTTCTAGGTCTAGCAATTTGTCCACAGATTTTCTAGATAGGGACATACATTGCAATATTACTAGCTCTCTCCTAGCTTCTTCCCCAGGTAAGCCAATTTTTGTGTATGTATATTTTCTTGAGTTCTTGAATAATCGACAAGTTGCAATAGATAGTATAAAGAAGATTCAACGTGAAACAAAGTGCTGCACCGTATTATATTAAAGTCTCTAAATAGTTGCCTTCGTTTCATTTAGCATGGTTCAAATTTGAGTGTTTTTAGCATATGACTGGATCGGACTTATCAATTTTCTTAGAGACCAATAATTAATATCTATGACTGGATTGGGAAAAAAAGTGTTTGGCAAAAATGACTGAAAAAAATATGTATGAAAGCCTTTAAAGAAAAAGAAAGTGTTTAGCAAAAATGCTCTATATTCGTGTATTAATTCGTGTTCAGAACACCGGTGTTCTTAAGAAACAATTGTAATATTTCCGACACCGGTAAGATGCCATAGCAGACAAACTCTGTACGAGATGACGGAAGCACTTGAGTAATATAAAAAATTCAGCAGTGACTCGCAGAGAGATATATGTAACAAATGTAACTGTAAATAAATATGTAATTTACAGTACATTCTCACGCTGTATAACCAATAACTAAGCATATAGAAACTAAAAAGAATTGGTATGATAGAAATTTGAGTTACGGTATTCTCCATTTTGTCGTAAACCTAAATAAATCTTTTAGATGGTTTTCATAATTAATTTCTTTCTTTTGAGCTGTTAGGGTCCTGATGATAACAATGTATTTGGCATATAGGCAAAGCAGAAAGAAGATACGGTAAAGTGAAACAATAGTTCATGCACGGTTCAAAAAGAAAAACAATAGTTCATGCATTATGTGGACCAAATGTGATAATTTGTAGACATAAAACCAAGAAATACATTGACATAAAAAATTTATGTAAATAATATTTTACAATATAAAATTAATATTTGATTTATAGAAAAAACAAGAAACACATAGACATAAAGATGAGGGTAGGGTTTAAGAATTTCAAATTTAAGATGCTAATTAATTTTAAAAAAATTTGACTCTTAAAAAGTGGTATTTTTAAAAATGTCTCTTTAATGAAGGTAAAAATGAAAAGTGGTACAAAGAAAGTGATATTTTTGAAAATTACCCTTAAAACAAAGTTAATGCAAGTTCATGAATAATTTAAACCTAATAGATAAGTTTTAAAACAACTAGTAATTAATCAAATGAAGTGTTCTCAGATCTGTTGAATATGAATTCGACATGTCCAAAGTGAAAGCATGAATTTGATATTTTTATTTGAAAGACATTTATCGAATGATTAAAGATAGATTACATGGAAAATGATGAAAAATCACGAGAAATTGTCAAAAATATCACTTTTTGTACCACTTTTCAAAAATAACTTAATTATTTTTACTCTTGTTTTTTTAAGAGGGAAAAACACACTTATAACCCTTGGGTTAATTAATCTAAGACATAAGGTTTAGAGTTAAGTAGTAGTGTAGGGTGGGGATATGTTTTAGGAATTTAAAATTTAGGATTCTAATTAATTTAAAAAAAAATTGCCCCTTAAAAAAGTAGTATTTTTGAAAATGTCTCTTTAATGAAGGTAAAAATGAAAAGTGGTACAAGAAAAGTGGTATTTTTGAAAATTCCCCAAAAATCATGAACTATGTATTCAGCAAAAACGATAAATTTATGAAAATTTAGTTTTTGTGATGACTTCTATGTGTTTGTTCACACTTATATGATGGACCTTGTCGAGGGATCCAATCCATCTCCAACAAAATCTGAATAAGAATCAAATAAGAACAAGGTTTTAATCAAGATTTAAATACTAAACTCATTTGATTTAGCAAAAGATTGATGAAAGTTTTAACTTAGAATGCTAAATACAAACAACTAACATGCTTTTTCAACTTAGGATTACACAGATAAATCAATTTACCTCCTTGACAATAGCTCATATATTAATCATGCATTTAACATCAATTTATATTGGTTAATTACACCCAAATAAACATTTAGAACAAGTCTAATAGTCATAATAATATTCCTAGCATCGATTTTTGTTGGCCAAGAAAATATAACACATATTGAGATGAAATCATTTTATCAAACATCTTTCATGCATAAATCATCTAAAATTTAGATTTAAATTAGCTAATTCTAATCTAGAATAAAACAGACAATTCATATGTAAGAAACAATGTTAATATAGCACTAAAATCATAAATCATTGGTGACTTGTTCTAATATGCCTAATCCATTAATAAGATAGGTCTACTACTAAATCACCATACAAACCCTATTAATTTTAGAGATAAACATGATAGAAAGAAAGATAATCAAGATAAACACAAGATTAAAAAAATGTTTAAAAGATGACAAAGATCTAAACTTTCACCAAAGTGAAAAATGTGTTTAAGAGAAAATAAGATATATCTAACATTTCTAGGATTAAGACTAATTATAAGAACCTAAAAGTTAAATTTGGTCGATCCCACAATCCTAAGTTGACTCAAATAAAATTAGGTCAACTCTATTTTCAAAACTTTTTGCGGCATGTGACCACTGCTTATGGCCAGCTCCTTCACATCGCGATCGCCTCTTTGCCGTGGTCACAAGCCGCGATATCACTTGGTCGAGACTTGACCCATATCCGTTACTACCTCTTATCATTTGCGCCGATGAGACATCGTTCTAATGTATTTTCCATCGCGTCCATGCTTCATTCTCAGTACCGCGGCTGCCCACCATCGATTGTAACTCGTCTGAGCCACAACCAAGACCTGCAGCACCACTGTCTGATTACTCCATTCCTAAACTTGATCTTGTAATCAGCGTGCACCTGTGACACAACCCCATAATCCTTGCCCGCGGCCAGCCTTCAGTGTTGCTCAATTACTTGACGAAATTCCGCTCCTCAACCGCGAATTGTTCCGCAATCAGCCACATCGATCAATCCATTGGTGTCTTCGTTGGTTCGATCTCTTCAAGGCTAAGATGCTACTTTGCGGTTTTGATGCTTCTTCATTGGTTTTGTGATCCATCCTGCTCCGAATTATTTAAATACCCTTTCCAAGACCTAATGTACACAAATGAGCAAGTATATGCACTAAATAAATTGGACACTAAAATAAACTTAAATGATCAAGAAAAATATTTAAAAAGCATTGGAAGCACAAAATATCACCTTGTTCATGGAGGTAAGCTCATACTCAGATCAGTTCACATATTTGGTTGAGCTGAAAATCAGCTCACCTAGTCACCTAGTTCATTGAAATAGTTTATCCAACTTTTATAGTTGGTTCAACTTATCCAGTTGGTACAGCTTATCCAGCTGGTTTTATTCAACCATTTGATCTTAGTTTTTCCATCTAACAAAGTCACTAACTTTGTTTTCGATATTAACTTGGGCCTTTCTGCTATTCTCCATCATCATATTGTGTAATCACTTAAACATTCTCTCTCTTTTTTTTCTTTTCACTTAAACATTCTCTTAGTTGTCATCAACGTAACTATGCAGGCGAGGAGTATTCAAATACCCATTTCTGTTGTTTATAATATACTGAAAAATAAATAATTATATGATACTCACTTCATTCTAACTAAAATAATAGTACATATTTTAGAAAAAAAAATTTGTTTCCAAAAAATAGATTTTTATATTTAATGTATGTTATAATAACTAATAATTACCATTTGTAGAATTTAATAAAATTAATTGTAATTATTGACTTTTATTGATTTAAAATTATAAGAAATAGAAAATTGAAAATATAAATTTATAACTGAATTTGATATTTTTATTAACATAAGTGAAAATTCTATAACATACATTATTTTAAAATAGGAGAATAAGTTATAACAAATAATACACTTTATTGTAGTAAAACTAGGTGGTTTAATCATCTTACCTTATTTTATTATAGTTGAATTTTTCTGATTGGGATTACTAATTTGGTAGAACTTTTTTTTGGTAATAGTGGAGATCCCAAAAAAGTTTTCTAACACTAATTTCACGAAACCTTGTATCTAGGTGACTAGGTACACAACTAATTCATCTAAATGGTACAGTTAGGTGGTCAAAACGAATCAAACCTATGGTAAAATTTTCAGCTGAAACCTTTTTATTATTAGGTCAAAACGTCTTGGTCAGAACATAAGCATTTTATTTGAAAATATTTTGTTATTCTATGACTAGAGTTAACATATACGCTATTTTTATTCTTGTATATGAATCTCTTACGTTTATGCGATAAATACATATATTTTTACGTCTACGGGATAAATATAGTTTTTTTTGTTAACCGTGGGGGATTCCAGGTGGTAAACCTAGACTAATCCCCACAAGGCTTTTCATCTGGGCACGTACGGTTATATGCGAGAAAATGGCAAAACGACTCGAACCCAGGGCGGGCACTCCAACTAAAGTTCCTTTCTGGGATAAATATAGTTCTGATTAAATGGATTTCAAAACTTTCTGGTTTTCCCTTTATGATTTGTATGGGAATATTTATGGGACCGTGATCATCTGGAGTAATTAATGTTATCTATTTAAAGAATCGGTATGGGTTCAAGTCGAGAAATTTATTGTTTTCATGTAAATGTATATTTTGTCTATGTTCTTCATTTATTTACTTTTAACTTATTTTGAGGTCTAAGATAATATGTGCACTGAGATAGACTGCCCCATCCGGCCATCCCTTTCCTTCATTTAGGACGTGGAATCTCTGCTCCACCCATTCTCTCGTATTATCCCATCTTTTTGGTATTTCTGATCAATATATAATGGAAAACATTATAGTATGGTTTACACTGGAAATAAATGATAAAAGAGTATAGTAGGTACGTAGGATTCTCTATTGACACTACAAATACACACATTGTAGAATCTCTAGAGGATGTATACACATAAAGTTATAAACCAATAAAATTGAGTGAAATACCAATATTATATAACTTTAGAAATTACTCTATTTTTAAAATCACAAAAAGGCATATATACATTTTTCAAATACTTCATCTATGGAATTAAGAATGTTTGATAAATGTTTTGGTAATGTTTTCCTTTTTGAAGTACTGAGATTATTTACTATGCGTATAAATATAGCAAAATACAAGCAAATATACCGAACTAAATAAGTCTGTCGATCTTGGAAATAAATTACACATATGTTTAGAGTTTTGTAAATGAATTTTATATATTTAATGCAATTTTTCTTCGATAGAACTAATTACTTGCTAGATTATAAAATCATTATTTTGTTTAGTTACCACATAAGGGTGGGACGGATTCGGATATCCACGAAATTTAAGGTATCGAGATTTGGATCCATCATATTTATAATTTTAACATTTGAATTTAGATTTGTGTTTTTTGGATATTTGAATTTTGGATATTCGTATAGACATTGTGATATTTGCGAATATCTAAATTGAATCTGTAAAAATAATTAAAAATAAATAACAATGTTTTTAAAAATATAAAAATGAAAAAATACATAGATTAAATATTTATAAAATATATATATATGCATATAATATTATTATAAATAAAATATAATATAATAAATTATATATATATATATATCAAATCTAATAATTAATAAAACTAAAAAATAATAATATATTTTTTTTAAAATGTATATGGATATTAGGGCTTAAAAATTAAAATATCTGAATTCGATTTTGACGGATACAAAAGTTTACTATCTGAATCTACATTTGGGTAGTCCGAATATCATATTTTTAGAATGGATATGGAGTAGATATCAAATCAGATCCGAATTCCAAATAAGAAATCTGAAGCTTAATAGTAGCTAATTTAAAGACACTTGCTTGAAGGTAACTAATACTAAATAAATGTGGAAGCTAATATGTAATCGTTGTCTCCCTTAGCATTCCATTTTTTTTATCATTGCCATGCGCTACCTAAAAGAGACAAAATCACAAAAGAATGAACCAATATTAGTTAGATTATAGTCTGCCGTATGCATTTACTCATAATTAGGAAAAGGACCCAAATGTTTTTAATACATATGACATGATTGATTAGGTGAAGGTGATAGCACCGGTGTCACTCTTGAATTAATAAATAGAAAAATAAGATACTGATATAAGATATTGATATAATGTGTTTCTAATTTAATACTCTCTCTCTCTTTATTTTAAATATCACTTTAATTTTACAAACATAAATTAAAAAATAACTAATTTTGTATTTTTTACATAAAACACAATTACTTATATATCTAATCATATTTTAATCAATAAAAAAATAAATAACAATATAAAATTAATAAATTTATATAAAAATAATAATACTTATTTTATAACAAAAATACTGCGATGTAATGAAAAAAATATATCTTAAAAAATCATTACAAAATACCAAAAAACTAGGCGCATACACATATTCATTGACGACTTTGAACTAAGTCTTACGAAACATTAGTCTTAAACTTCTAAGTTTTTTGAAGAAATTTATATAGACAAAGCTTCAAAAAAAAAACCAAGCCCTCTATTTTAAAAAAAAGTTAGTTCAAATCTTTTCTAAATCGTCTACAAACTCTTAGGACATGTTTATTGCAGGTCTCTTAGTAGGGGTTTTTAATTTTTCTAAAAGACGTTTTTTAGTTTTTAATTAAGAAAATCTAAGAATCTTCTCTTAAATAAAAGACATAAGAGCTATTTCTTAGGTAAAAAAATTTGAAAAAAATCAAATTAAATTAAAAACCCTATCACAAGAGACCGGAGATAAACATGGTCTTAGATATCAAGACCGATCGTTGTAGCTCCTCGGACCTCTAACGTTATATATAATTTATTTATATATATATAATTAAAATTTATAATGATTTGTTCAATTCAGTAATAATGAATGCTCCTGACCTCTCTTAGTCAATATGCAATGTTTAGTGGCCTTATTGCACATGCAGTTGTGCCGTCTATGTGAGAAGAGAGAGACAGAAAGAAGCAACAAGTACACTGTACTGAAAGTATATAAGTTATACATTTACGAAAAGTATATAAGTTTTTTTTATTGACTGAGGAGTACCTACCTGGCCAAGCACAATTAATTTCTCCCAGAAAACAATATCAATAAATAGTTAGCATTTGATTGTAGAATTCGAGTCCTGACGAATTTACATCTTTCTCTAAATTCTTTTTTGACCAAGAGACTACTACCATTTGATTAAAAACTATATAAACTGTGTAAGGATTTAATCATTTATTTTCATCCAAAGATGAATAAATACCAAACTTTTGTTGATCAAACCAATTTTGTCACATGGTTAATCAACAATTAATACATTGTTAACAAATGTCAATGTTATAAGAAAATTTTTAATCAATTTTTTTTTTTAATTGGCCGAACCATTCTAGACAATTGTTTTAAACGTCTGCTAAAACCTTACGTTAACATATTGCTCACGTTTAGACTTAAATATCTGAATAGAAGGGAAATGTATACAATTTTTTCTATTTGGATTCTAAAAGCATTGCCATCTCTTTTATACTTTAAGAGAATATCAACAAAAGTATTTATGTTTAGATGTAATTTAATTAGTTTAAATTTTAAATAAAATTGTACGAATTTTTTTAAGTTTACCACATTATTGATATCATTATTCATTTTTACTTTCACTAAAAATACATTTTTACTTTTATCTTTTTTTAAGAGACAAAAAACTCCTAAATTAACTAGAACCCTAAACTTCACATTCCAAAACCATATCCCACCCCTCAACTCTAAACCTTAAATCTTAAATTAATTAACTCTAAAGGTTATAAGTATATTTTCTCTCTTTAATATGAGAGTAAAAGTGGTTAATTTAAACATAAAAAATGATAATAAGAATGTGGTATTTTTGACAATTTTTCAAATTGTAACCAATCTTTGAGAAACAAGTGTCTTATGGAGTCTTAATGAAATTTTCAAAAACTATTGTTTGGGAATTTCATCTAGCTTACTTTTTTTCTTCTTTTTCAATATTTTTAGTGTGAAACATTTTTTATGAAAACTTCTCAATGGCAATTATTTATAGACCTGATTTAACCCAACTTCGAGGTGGGATCTATATTTTTTCCAATAACCATCTAGTTGACAAGTAAGGTTTTCTGTTACCTCTTACCATATTACCATTCCCACATATATGGTTGGAATTAAGCTGTATTAGTATATGATTATCAGTTCGAATGAAAGAAAAGAAAAAATAAAACTAATTTACATTGAATGAAGAGATGTCTTATTGTGGACAAGAAATTGGTCAAGTGTAAGAAAGGCAGCAAGAAAATGAAGCTTTGTTGCTGATGGTTAAACTCATAAAGCATCACGTGAAAGACTTTCTTGTCTTCCTTCTCTTTTAGCTATATTCTAACTGAGACGGCCACACAACATTTTAATTTTAATCATAAATAACACCAAACTGGTATCATATATTAAATTAATTAGTTGAAACACATCCTTTTCACACTCTTCTCTGAAATAAGAAATTGAGATCATCTTAGGATTTGTGGACGCATATTTCATCAAAACAAACCGTTTATCGTTATAGCCAATAATTAAGTATGCTTTATCTGTTTTAAAGCTTATTCGTGGAGTATTTGCACAAGCTCCGGTCTTAAAAGGGTAAATTATAATGATTTTCTTATAGTGTATATTATGAATTGAATATGCTCTGATTGATCAGTTCGGAAAGTAACCATAAATGTTTTGGTCATAACATTTTGTATGTTCAATTTGAGCTGAGACAAAACTCTAGACGTCAAGAAAAAGGATAAAAAAATTGTGTGGATGAAGTCGATGGTCGGAAACTTCTATATCTCCAGCATCGGTTTGATTAATTTATTTTATTTATATTTCTTTGATTCGTTTTTTTTGCAAATTTATTTCAAGCTAGCAAAGTTGTTCATTGTTTTGAGCTTTTAAAATAGATTTAGAAAGACGAAAAATTAGTTTAGTTATACTATTTACAAAAGATAATTGGTAGATATAGAAGCGAATGGTGGCAGCCGTTCTTATCAGATTCAATCATCAATAGTTATTCACATGATGTTGATAGAGTACTTCTCACTGTAAACTATGGTTATCCGATCTTAAATTCTAATTAACCAACTGCTTGGAATGTTGATGACTTTATTATTATCAATGTAATAATGTAAATATGTTGTGTTTTTCTATGAAAAAGATTTTTCACATATGGTTTTATTTGCATTCTCTTAAAAAGATTTAAAATATTAACACTATATAACTATTTTAGTTAAGAATTTAGTGTTCTATAGACTATGATATCATTCCATTCTACATACACAAATACATTTTATTCTATGTATTTTCTAATGAATATAATGACATATTCTTACTTTGATACACTTATCTAATTGATTACTTTTCTTTTTTCTTTTTATTTTTAACTTCAAAGCATAATATATGCTAAACATCATATATATCATCATATTTACAACTAAAGTAATGTAAAAGTTCTCAATAATAAATTCAAGTTAAGAAAAGTAAGTATATGACATTATTTTAATATGTGATATTCAAATATATATAAAGGATAACATATATCTCAAAAGACTATTATTCACGGACTTAGAGTGTTGTTTCAGTTACAAAAATAGAGGAATTGGGCTATTTTTACGTCAATGCAGCTACAGCTATACTATTGAAATAGTTACTTGCTTTATTTTATAATTTAATGTGCTATATTCTTCATTTTTATTTGTTTTTTGTGATTCAACTAATTTATGCTATTATTTATACAAGATTAACATTAGTTTTTTAACATCTAGTCCAAATAATTAATCATGTACAGTGAAAATTTGATTTTACCTTTCAGTTAATAAAACAAAATTAGAAGACAGAACGTTGTAACCGATTATATATAAATCAACAACCATGTTTAAGTTTGGAGTTGTTTTGTTTTTTATTTTAATTAATCTGAAGATTTCATAAGGCATTAAGAAACTGAGAAAACTTTGGATCTCATAATTCAAACAAGGAAAAGAAAACATACAAGAAATAAATTATTTGGCTTATAATGGCAAAAGCGAAAGCGATTTATCAAAATAAAATGGGAGAACACTCACTTTCCGTAATTTTCAATATATGAATCAGACAACTCTAGATAAAAGTTGGTCCACGAAGCATTAATAGACTTTTATCGTATGGAAGAAAAGATTTATCAATATTTTATGTATTACTGTTATTTCATTTGTGTATGACAGCAGGAACAAAAATTAAGTATTCGATTCTGAGCAGTACGCATCAAAGTCATGCGCGACACCAACGGTGTCCACCTATAGCGTTGGCTTCCACCTATTGATATATAGACACACACACACACATATTGGCATATCTATACATAAAATATACATAAAATATACATATATTGGATATGTTTGTACATGCGTACGTTGCATAGTGAGTACTTGCTATACATAGATGACGAACTATGAACCATGTATAGTACTGGTTTAACTCTTCGTTTGGAAGGTTCAAGGATGGCTTTAAAATGCTCCTCATGGGTTTTGATAAGGTTAACCATTAATTACTCAGTCTAATGTCATTTACATTGATTATCTAGCACTATAAAAGATAAATAACCAGGATGTTAATTAATAGAATAATTGTATAGATATTTATACTGAATAAAATGTAGCTGAAACAGCTTTATATGATTATAGACTAACGATTCATAGATTAATCTATATACTTTTGCATCACCATGCCTGTGATCTACTGAAATTATTGCAAATCAGGATTTGAATAGTTTCAAAGGGACCACTAATATTATAGGGTTTATACATTGAAAAATGTGAATATTTCTGTTGCAATATGGATCATGGTAATGTGTTAATACAACTCAAAGACTCCTTGTGGCCTGGTAGTGAGAAAGAGGTGGAGGGGAATAATGACATAAGAATCTGAAATGAATAGTTCTATGAAAGGGACTAACAATGATAGAGAAACGGAAAAGAGGTAACAAACATCTTAAAGCTCCTATGGGTTGGAGGACAATATGACTGAGATCTCTTATTGTGGGGTTTGCTTTTTAGATAGAGACACTTATAATTGGATCCATCACTTTCACTACTATCTTACTTCTTACTTTTTCTGCCTTCTTTTTGATTTGATTCTTTCTTTTCTTTTTCTTTTGTTCTCACTTCTTTTCATTCTACCATTGGCACCAGTGTGCATTCCTATTTTTAATAGTATACTTTTAAATATGAGGGTTTTCAAAACCAAACTAAAATATGGTACATTAAGAAACCCCTAAACGTTTTCATGATATTATTTTCAGATGTTAAAGACCATACTGAATATAATTTATTGTTCAAATATTGATGCATTAAGGTTTTTTAAAAGTATTGATTCTTTAACAGTATTATTAAACTAATATGTATATACATAATGCTATTTTTGTTGATATTAATAGAAAATAAGGAAGTTGAGTGCTAATTGAACAACGACTCGAAAAGTATACATAAATATAAATAAATCATTAGTTGTGGTATAGGTAGCTATAATAGTACTAAGGTGGCTAATGCCTTGTCCTCCTCAAAGGGCCAAATAAAAGCTTCGTGATATTTACTTTGGTAAGCATTTCTTCTCCCTAACAACCAACCAAAGACTTTGAGCTAAAGATACCCTCTCATAGTTTTCAACACTTTATTAAATTAGTATTTTTTTCTTAAATGTAGAAACCAGAATGTCATTTCAAATGTCAAAATAATGGCACTTCATTTACTTTGCTTAGCAAAAACTATTTATTAAGTTTCAATTTTCTTTACAGAAAGGAGGGCACATGGGAGACATGGTCACGGTGTATGCAATATCCTCATTCTATCTTCTCATCAAATCCATCTCCATCCAAACGTGTTTAAATCCATGGAATATGCAAATAAACCAAGAAAATTATAAAACAAATTATAGCATAACACAAAATGCTAAAAAATAATAACACCAACTAGTTTTCACTTTCATTTCACTTCTTTGAAAATGACCAAACTTTAGCCAAAAATACTTGCTTTATTTACTTGTCCATGCAATAAGCTCGCAATTAAGGAAAATCACGTTTAAATTACTACGATAGATTGCACCGTAAATTCAATTTAGACTCTTACCTGCCAAAGAATTAGATTAAGCATGATTAATTCCAGTGTTTTATAGTGTCACGTGAATAAAGAGAGAGTCAATTCCTACAATAACTATAAAAAAAAACCCCACAAAATAGTGGTATAGTGGAAGATGGATTTTCGGTTGTTAAGCAATACAGATTCGAAGGCACTTCACTACACTTCACCTTGCGACCATGCGAATATAATTTCATTTTATGACCCATTTGAATATTTTGAATGAGAGTCAATCCGTGGAACATATTACCCATTTAGAGGTTAGTATGAGTTTTTTCCATGGATATCTTCAATGTCAAAAAAGACAATCAAAAAGAAAATCATCTATAGACCATAATCATCATTTAATTAATAGTAAATGATGTTACACATAAACATGCGTACAAGAGCTATAACTCATGGTTTGTGTTAGTGTTGTCGCAGAGTCAGCATCTAGATTAAAACTTACATAATGTATTTCATTAAAATAAAAGTCTTGCGATACTGTATATAATATAGAAAGCTATTTTCTTTGACGATAAGCTGAGCTACAAGTTACATGTTACGCTCAACCTTTAGTGTCAAGTTATGGTTCAGAGTGAATGAAATATATTTGTCTTGATTCCAAGACTTTTGGACCACTTCTATATTTTGGAGTTTTGTAATTCATAACAAGCTGTTTTCTTTCTTAACTTATGTATACATATTTATTTTACTGCTAGACAAAATTTGTTTGTATTTTACAACTTCATAAAATACAACTATTTTCCCACATTTCACCCTCTGCTACTGCAGGTATATCAGTCTTCTGTCTCTAAATGCTAGTGCTTTTCAAAGGTGAATTTCGAAGATATAGCTACTTAGAGTTATGTACTACTCAAAGATTAAACAACAAAATGAGAAATCCATAGAAATACACTAATATTTCTTCATCTTTTCTTGCATATAGATCAGGAGTATGATTTGGGCCTAGATTTGCTCGTTGGGCTTCAACCCATTTGGTTTCCACTATTTTATGTTTTAAAATCTTAAACAAAGAGAAACTAATGAAAATAAAAAATCGTGTACATCATTTGTAATTGTAGTTGTTGTGTAGTAAAATCACCTTTTGATAGTCTCTGATCAATCACTAATCGATATCAACCTTCGTTTTTTTCTCATTTTTCCGGAATTAATGAAGAAGTATTGCTGACTTAGTTTGAGAACCTGCTGGAACAAGATGGATTACAAGCTCGTGATCGATGAACTCAAGATACATGGAAATCATGAACACATATGCTATACATGGTATGTGATTCCAATTTCCAAGGCACAAATGAGTTGTGGCTGTGAATTAGAAGACAAATGTGAAGAGATGCTGATACAAGCTCGTGACATGGTACTGATACAACTTACGAGAGCGGGATGTTGTAATAAAGTGTGTACGGTGATTACGTGGAATGTAGCATGGAGAAGAAAGACGTATCATCATATGAAATACATTGGTGGATAGGTGAAAAGGAAATATAGAATATGGAAGATATTTCTATTGGTGGAGTCTCCTTTGTTTTAGGAAATAAACCACGTGAGACAACATGCCCTAGGAGCATAAAAAGGACGAGCCGGTGACATGAAGTGGCACGCGTCTAGGGTTTATTGAAGATGCATATGGATGTGTGTGACGTCGTCCTACTAGACAGTTGAGTTGTTGGTAATTTTGAGAACTATACTCGTCAGAGAAGACAATGAGTAGCAGTTGCTCTTCATTGTAAATTATAAATCTAGTTAAGAGTGGTCGGCACATGTGTGTGATGGTACCATATAACAACGTTGTTTGTGTTCTTATCTAGTAAATGAGTTCCGGACGTGGTCCCGGAGATGTAGGAAAAGAATCCCGTTAACAAATCTTTGTGTTCATTACTTTATGCTCATACATACTCACAAACGAACACACTTGCATAAGAACATATAAACTAGCCACAAATTTTTTTTACAATTTATTCGATGGGTTTATATGATAATGAATATTAGAGCAGAAAAAGAACACAAGAATATTCACTACACCAGAAGAAAGATGCTATAGACTTTGTCACTCTACACTTTTAAGCAACAATACAAACAATTTTTTAAACATTACGCTACCACTCGGCTCTCCGGGCACCACGATTATATATTCCCATCAAGATTTGGTTGATCTCGCATCAACTACCTTTCCGTTGTCACGGGATGGCTGAGATAGCATCTACGAAGAACAAATCAATTCACCATCAAAACACCTTCACTTCGACTAGGAATGAATCACCTGTCTTGTTAATCTTGCAGCGCATTTTCAATAATTCTCATCAAATGGTCTTGAAACTAAAAAATCTGGTGATAAGTGATGGATCTCAAAATCCACTAAAAAAAATAGGTTAGAATTTCGAACATATATAAGAAGAGATGCAAGAAACGTACATATATTGATGCTTTCGTAAGAAGTATATTTGATTGACAATACAAGTACGAATACATGGATATATAAGAACAAGAACATATGTAAGTAATGAAATTATATATTTGCCCTAGAAGAATCTGGATCCCCCTCTTATTGTCATTGGTCTCTCTTTTATAGGTATCTCTGGGTGGATTATAACATCCACAACCACGGAGAGTATAAGGGCCTTTAATGAACCTCATTAATGCCTTGACTCTCTTTCAGCTCAGATTTGACTCCTTGAGCTCGGCATGGGTCGTCTTTCCAGCTCGCCATTGGCTTGGGCATGCTTTCTTCTTACTAGTCCAAATGACTGGGTCGGACTCTCGAATCGGGTCTGGAGCGGAGTAAAACCCGCCACCAACAATAGTCCCCCCCCAGAAGATCGGCACGTCTCAAGTTAGTATCTAGTTTGGGTGCAGGTTCCGAGTTAGATGGTATGTTCGAGATCATTGGTTCTTTAGGAGTTTTAGGATCCGGTTCGAGATTCCATTTTACTATCATTAATTGTTGATTTGATTGTGTAGTTGGTATAAATCCATGATTTAACTTCCCTTTCGTGGGAGTTGAACCACTTCAAAAAAAGTTAGTCATTCTTTTTTTTCAAAGGATTAGAGCAGGTCCATCAATGGGTTCCTAAGGGGTTCTTAACCCAAAAAGGTGGTGGGTCCCACCACTTTTTTTAAGAATCCGTCTCTAAAAACCCTTAGTTTAGAACCGTCTCTTGCACTGTTTCATGGACCCTACTGTTGCACTGTTTCATGGACCCTACTGCCACGTGGCAGTACACGATTGGTTTATTTATTTTTTAATTTTTTTTTTTTAAATCAGAAAAAGTTTTAAAAAAAAAAATTTTAAGAACCCCCTAGAGGTTCTTATGGATGGAGATCGTGTTAGACCTTTCGCTTCCTTTGTTTTTCCGCCATTGCGTCGTTTCGATGGGAAAAGATGTCACTTCAATTTTTATAAGTTACTTTTATTTTGACATTCTTTTGTTTATCTAATATTGTGTTTCTTTTTTGTCTTCCATCTTCTTATTCATTTTTATATTTGTTTGCTTATTTCATCGATGGCGCCTTGGTTCAGAAGAAACTTAAAGAGGACCCCTCTTCCTGTGTTTTCTGGTGGTTCTGATGGTTCACCACCGGACGACGTTCTTCATGTCTCACGTCCTTCTTCTTCTGCCGGCAGAAGCCATGGGTCCTTTGACTGGTACGGTCGACCTTCGTCCGATGTTTTTTTGCTTGGAAAACTGCTAGTTTGGTGGATTTGATTTAGGATTTGAGAGATCCACTAGTTGCCTTCTTCAGTCACCCATGGAGTCGTCCCCACAGACATAAGTGCCATTTTCGTCGTGAAAACCCAACTCCAAACCCTAATCACCGCCAACCTGCAAAAAATCATCATCTCCTTAAAGGTTTGAGAAACCACAATCTTACCTTCCTTCATGGCTCTGAAGAGCCGTGTACGGGATAGAGAGAGACAATCGAGGGGAACCGCCATCCCGCTCAACAAATCCGCTGTCACCAACAACATCTCGATTGTCGGCAGCAAGCTCTAATTCCTGATGACTAACTGTCAATTTTAGGCCACCTCCTCGGCGTCTTTTATCAAAGAGAGCAGACCGTACTTTCTACGAGCCACCAAAAGAGGTTGTAATCTTAGGGGTTCACCAAATCATCGAACCCACCCGATAGCCGAAAGGAAAGGGAAGAACCACCTTAGACCTCTGGCGCTACTGAACCGTCATGTTGAGCAGAGATAAAGAGGAAATTAGAGATGGGGATTAACTCTGTTAACTCAATATGTTAACCATTTTAACGGCGTCTTGAAAATGGCTTAGTCAAAATATGTTAGCGATTAAAACAGCTAGTCAAGATAAATTGAGGCTTTAAATAGTCTACGAGAAAGTTCATGCTTTTTTCAACCAAATTTGAAAGTTGGTGATTTAAATGACCATTTTCCCGTTTATATACCCATTCCCAACAAACTTATGTTGATCTCGGATAGGCTACTTGTTCGTTGTAACATGATGGCTGAGTTGACATCTATGAAGAATAATGGTGATGATTGGTTTTACGGTAGCTGTTAAACTTTAGCTATAATTTTTTTTGTTGTATGTGAGTTAATTGTAGCTGTAAAGTTGTTATTGTAAATTTTTTACAGAAATTTTTGTTGTAGTTAAATTTGTTTTAGCTGTAAGTTATAGACTATAAATATTTTAAAATAAAATATACTAAATATGTTATGTATATAAAAATAATTATTTTTATCAATTAAAATAATTTATCTTAGTGTTTTATGAATTATACTGTTATTTAAATTTGATATGTAAATAATATTTTTGTCATTAAAATATTTCAATAATTTATGAATACCCAAAATTAAATTATAATTATTTATAGATGTTTTTATTATGATTTTCTAATTTATTTGATATTATTGATGGTTTTTTCATTTTACAGATTTTACATCCTATAAAAAAAGATGTAGTTTTTCTGCTTAAATTATATAAGAAAAAAAAATCTTTATTTTCTTACTGTACCTTTAAAACTAAAATAAAGCTACATCACTCTTAGAAAATTGTCAATTTGACCACGAATCTATTATTTGGTTCATTAGTTTTAAAAACCAATTGTAACAATATGTATTTTTGGTTAAAATAAAACCTGTAAATGATACTTATCACTTTTTCACTTTTCTTAAATAAAATAATATTAGTATTTAATTGGACAAAATTGGTTCAACAAAAACACGCAATCATTATTGGTACTTATTTGTAAAAATCAACTTTTCTCCTTTCAAAATCTGAAGAAGCATTTTATATAAAAAGTCAAAAACAGACAAGTGACAAAAGATCCTAAGGATTCGATCATCACATTATGACGAGGGCTTGTATAATATTATTTTCTTTTTATTTTAGTTATCATTCTAATTTTTTGCACATAAATTAAAAAAAAATAATTATATATTAAAAAAATACTATTATTTATAAACTTAATATATTTAAATTAAATAAAATTAGAATAACATATAATTTAATAAATTTTATATTAACACTATAAAATGATATTTATTTAAAACAAATATTTTATTTTACAATATCAATCAAATCGAAATTGATGGAGTATATTATAAGTAAAACCTTATATAAATTGTTAGGACAAAGTCTGACTAATCCAGTGGACTTCTTAAATTATTCAAGTAATACATAAATTTAGAAACAAGTAATATAAGTATCTAATACTAATATGAAAAGAAACATTCTTTTAGGAGTCATTTAAAGCTTCTTACCAATTATGGAGCCATTTAATAGTTGTCCATGTCCTTCGGATCTTTTATATTAAAGAATTTGATGATGATTCATGCCATATGTAGGGATCAAATTATTTATTTAATACCATATAAGTTCAAGATAAGAGTTTATGTATATATCATTATTTTATAGTAATTGGGGAATTATTTCATCATCTGTACTTAGCATATAAGTTTACGTAAAAAATGTATTTGTTGGCATAAAACAATTTTAAATAATTTCATAGTTTTTTTCTTACATGTGGAAATTCTTAATATATAATAGATAAAAAATATGTATATATGTTTTAGAAACTATTATTTCTTCAAACATATTCTTGTAAATCACAGAAGATTATTTATTAACAAACTGACTTCAGAAGTTTTAAGACTTTCAAAAACAAAAATGTCTGAAGTTATCTTTTTAAGAAAAAAATTAAAGAAAATTAATATTTTCTCCGTTCATAATAAGTGTCATTTTAACACTTTTCACGAAAAATAAAAATCTGTATAATAGATTAATACATCAATATTTAATATATGGTTAATTAAATACACTGATTTAAATAAAAATCTATTACTTATTTAGAAAGGTAAAATGTAAATTTAATGTACAAAGTTACATTAAAATTGTAAAATAATATTTTAAAACAAAATAAAAAATTTAAGTAACACTTATTATAAAACAGAAAAAGTATATATCTTTTACAAGTATTTTTAAGTTCTGATAACTTTTATATCAATAAACTCTGGTTATGAAAAAAACGCTTGAAGGAATTCTGTTTTATATTTTTCAAGATTTCAAAGCTTTTACAGTTAACTTGTCAATTATGGGTCTAGTATCCATAAAAATCATATTATATAATACCTATTTGATATTAAATCTATATTTTATGTATCCCAGAATAAAAAAAAACAGATTTCTTAGACCATGGTCCATAGGTGAAAAAGAGATGGTTGAAATGTGGTTAGGTGTATAGGTAACTGTGTTTTAAAATAAATGTTGTTTTATGATTTCAATGCAAAATTTAATAATTTTATATATCATTTCTAATTTTCTATTGGTTGAAATGTGGTTAAGTGTATAGGTAAAGTGGTAAACATGAAAATTTCCCCATTTTATTTTTTTGAAATTTTCAAATCTATAATTTCTAAAGTTCCCATACTTTCAGTAACCCAAGAGTTTAACGACCATTCGTCTTTCGTTTATTTTTTCGTATAATCATCGTTCTCTTATTTTGTGTTATTATAGCTTGAACTGTGCACCCAGAATTGGAAAGTTGTATGAGTAATAATGACGCAAGAATTGAAAATGCCAATAGAAAATGGAAAGCAGGACCCTGTATATAGCTAAGCTAATTCTTTTTTTTCTTTCTGTAACACGGCTAAGCTAATTCATGAATCCAACATAACTGATAGCTTTCTTAAAATTAAAATGGCCATGAACGCACTGCACTCACTTAAGAATTTTCACAAAGGGTACGCAAAACATGGCTACTGCCTAATATTCTATATATGGCTATGTAATGAAATAAATCCTAAAGAAAATCCCACTTGACCACTAATGTTTGAAGATCGATGGGCATTGGTTTGGAGTCGGTTTTTGCAACTGATACTTAATATTCTTTTATATTTAGTGTAGTGCCTGTCCTGTAAATAGTAAATACTAAGACCAAAACCCCAAAAAATAATAATAATAACGGCCACTAAATAAATACATCTATAAAAAGTGAGTGTTTTCCTGGGAAAAGAGTTTGAACTCAAGGGCTCGGACACAAATTTGGTGATCATTAATTCAAATTTTATCAATAAAAAATTGAGAATTTTCATGTATACCACATTATCGATACTATTATTTATCTTTATTTTTAGTAAAAAAATATTTTTATAAATAATTTTTTTAAACGGTAAAAGACTCTTAGATGATTTACAATTTTGAACTTCACATTTTAAAATTTTACCACAAACTTCAACTATAAATCCTAAGTTTTAGACTAATTAACTCTAAAGTTATAAATGTTTTTTAATTTTAAAATAAAAGTAAAAGTGATTAATGTAAACATAAAAAATGATAATAAAAAATTAATATTTTTAATAATTTATCGAGAAAAATAAGATGATAAAATTGAAAAAGTTAAGACTTGTTCTCCACATCGTAATGCGTGACCTATATTTTTCATACCTTATTTGTTTGTGAAGACTCTTACAAATTACTTCCTCCGTTTCAGTTTATATGTCGTTGTAGAGAAAAAATTTCGTTTCAAAATAAGTGTCGTTTTGTAGTTTCAATGCAGAATTTATTAATTTTATATGTTATTCTATTTTTTTATTGGTTGAAATGTATAGGTAATTGTGTTTTTATCTAGAAAATATGTAAAATTGAATGTTTCCTTAATCTGTGTGCAAAAACCTAAAACGACAAGTAAAGTGAGACGGAGGTAGTACTAGATAATATATTTTCTTTTTCTTCTTCGGTCTCA
>CAJHQP010001684.1:0-106537 GCA_905132765.1 Moricandia arvensis
AAAAGGGAAAGAGAAATTCTTTAACAAAAAAAAGAATTTTGACTAGGCAAATTTTGGCTTCGTAAATACACTTGTCACCACCATACAAAGTTCAGACATGGAAACTATCTAATAGTTTCCAGCCAATGTAGGTCAGAGTTGACCCACAATTCCATAAGTCACAATTACGTAAGAAAATGGTAGAGAATGAAGGATATGATATACTTGCACAGTACAAGTTTTTATTTTAATTTTTACAAAGTTTCTTACCAAAAAGATTGACAAGGTTTTCGCGCATTAAAAAAGTTCATGTGAGATTACAATATTTTATTGAATATGATGATACTATATTTTTTCTAAAACATTCACCATATATATATGGAGTATTTTTTTAAATGTTATATCACAGTTTTGCTAATTTCTTCTCTGCAATTGCTATCTGTATACTGAGCCCTAGAAAAGAAATAAATAAAAAAGGTGTTGAGGGACGATAAAGATAGAAAGTCATTTATTTTGGCATGAATATGATGGTCAATGTAATTAATGCTATAGAATTAGACTATTGTATTGGCAACAAAGAGACACCAAAGACTCAGAGACAAAGGATCACAAAACTAAACAAATAATAAACGTTTTTACTATGAATCAATAAGCAAAAGGAATACATTTTGAAACGTTGCTTTTGCCCGCTGAAAAAAAAGTCATGGGGTGTTGCCACTCATCGTCTTCTTCAGGGGAAGTTCCCCAAGAGCCAGCCCACCAAAACCAGGGAGAAGGAGATCCACCATTGACAAAGTTCTCCTTCTCCGATCTCAACATGGCCACCGAAGAGTTTAGTTTGAAAAATATTGTTTCAGAGAATGGAGGAGAATCGTCCAATATTGTCTACAAGGGCCGTTTGCAAAATCGTCGCTTGATCGCTATTAAGAAATTCAATAATATGACTTGGCCTGATCCTAAGACATTTGTGGTATCCTTTCATTTGTTTGAATTTTCTTTTTGATCAATTTTGAGACGGTTAATGATTTCATTTGTCTTTCAGGAGGAGGCACATAGAGTTGGTGGGCTAAAGCACAAGAGACTCGTTAATTTGGTTGGATATTGCTGCGATGGAGATGAAAGACTACTGGTTGCTGAGTTCATGCCTAATGATACTCTTGCTAAGCATTTGTTCCATCGTATGCTCTTTTACTTTCACATTTTTCATTGTTGGTTTGGTTAACATGATTGTGATTTATATGGATTTAAAGACAAACGAATGTTATGACTATAGAAAGATCCAGAACTAACATGTATCATTGTATATCTTTGTACATTTGATTGAATCAGAACTTGTTAGTTAGCATCTTATTTTCTTGTATTGCTATTCACAGGGAAAAATCAAACCATGGAATGGGAAATGCGAGTGAAAATAGCATATTGTATAGCTGAAGCATTGGACTATTGTAGTAGTGCAGGCTTTGCATCATACAATAATTTAAGTGCTTACACAATTCTCTTTGATGAGGTATATATAATAGATTCTTCAACAACATTTTCATGGCTATGCCTGTCTAAAAATGATAAGCCATCATTTTAAAATTTTCGCTTCATGGATATTGAAGGATGGTGATGCCTGTCTTTCCTGTTTTGGGTTAATGAAGGAGATCAACAATGATCAAAGAACAACCGGTAATCGATTTTCACTCATCTCTTCATATTATTGTTTTTATTATTATCAGAATGTGATGTTGTATTAATCTCTTTGTAGGAAGTGTGAACCCTGAAAGTGTGATGTTTAGATTTGGTACCATCCTTGTGGATTTGCTAAGTGGAAAGCAAATTCCTCCAAGCCATGTAAGTTATTGTGTTCAAGTTCCCCGCTCGCTTACTTACAAGTTTAGTAGGCAGAATGTGAATATAAACCCTTTTGTGTGGACTTTGTAAGTTTAATCCTTGGACTATCTTTCATTGTTAGTTTCCAAGATCCACATAATATGTATACTTTTTGGCATTTATAAATTTTTATGCTTCTAGGCTCATGAGATCATACATGGGAAAAATGTTGTTGAGTTGATTGATCCAAACTTGAAGGGAAAGTACTCTGCAGACGAAGCTACCATACTTTTCAAACTGGCTTCTCAGTGTCTGCAATACGAGGATATAGATAGTCTCAACACAAAAGACATTGTTAGAACACTTGAAACCTTGCAAACTAAAACAGATGTAAACTATTATTGTGACAGTAGTTTCATTCTTGATAATTTTTTTTGCATTCATGTTAAAACCGATACTCTTACTTGCAGGCCCCATCTTACGGAATGCTTGAAATGGCGAATCATAAAGAATTATTTTGGAATAAACTTTCGCCATTTGGAGAAGCCTGTTTGAGAATGGACCTCACAGCCATTCATAAAATCTTGGTAATAGCAGAATATGAAGATGACAAGGAGGTGGTCGAGGTAACCAAACACATCAACTAATGATTCTCCTGCTAATTTGACACCAAAAGGCTTACTATTCTATTGCTTGGGTTTGTCTATGTGCTAAGGTCTCTTTCGAAGAATGGATGGAAGAAGTAAAAGTTATTCAAGAGGTTCGGAAACATGGTGATGAAGCCTTCCTAGAGCAAGACTTTAAAACCGCCATTAACTGTTATTCTCAGGTAACTATATGTTCATCCCTATTGCATCTTACCTTGCATATTATTAAAAATACTGTTTCTGTAACTTTATTTTTTCTGTCCGAAGTTCATTGATTCTAAGAGAACGGTGTACCCAAGTGTTTATGCGAGGCGTAGTCTATGCTATTTATTCTGCAACCAACCGGATCGAGCACTTTACGATGGGATGATTGCGCAAGAAGTATTCCCTGATTGGCCAACCGCCTTCTACTTGCAGTCTGTGGCACTATCCAAATTAAATATGATCACTGATTCTGCTGATACTTTGAAAGAAGCAACTCTTCTTGAAGCAAAAAGACAGCAACCTAAGTAAGATTCTTGATTTTGCTGATTTATATACTTGTCTTCTGTAAACTTTCAGATAAGGATATAAAAATGTTGAAACATTTTTCCTTCTTCCAGTGAGCATATTTTATATTAGTTTTCTTTAATTACATTTCCAGATTTGTACAAAAACCTAAGAGGTTTATTTCCATAGTTTGATTTCTGTTTGCATCCATCTTTCAAGACGAAAACCATAAATAGAGTTCTCGTGTTATTAACACTTTATCATGACATCGCTTTCATTTTGAATTGTTGCATTACTTTTTTTTTTCACAAAGAAGACTAAAGAGAAAGTCGAACCTAATCATTTATTGTTTCGATTTTTTATTTTGCATTTTATGTAGTTTTGGTTACCATAATCGTCATAAACCGTGTCAGCCATATTTGTAACCAATTTTCCATAAAGGAAAAAACTGATACACTCCATAGTTGCAAGGTGAGGAGTAGGGCTGGGCAAATAAAAATCCAAAATTTTGAATTGAATTCGACCCGATAAAAATGATTAAACGATCATAACTCAATATAAATACCGGATAGATCTTATTTTATAGTATTGTAGGTTATGAGTTTTATCCGAACTGAACCCGAACATAAATAAATATCTGAAAACACCCATACATTTAAAATCCCCAAAAAGACTTATACCAAACCCGATCTTAATCCCTAACATATATCCAAAACACACTAAGATATTATTGAGTATCTAAAATAACTATCTATTACATGAATAAATAACTCAAATACTTAGTCTAATATATATTTTTATTTCGTTAATATTAATGTTTTTTGTGTGTTTGACAATTGTGTTTAAAGTTCAGTTACGAATAATCTTGCTTTTGTAGTTTAAACAATATGGTTTTAAAGTTTAAATGTATTTCTTATGTTTACAGTTGTTTGTTGTTAACTTTAATTTGCTTAAGTTTCATTATGTATGATTTTCGTTCGTCAAGGTATTTGTCAAGAATCATGATTTTGTCACGTATAGTCCAAAGACGAGTCTCGTATCGTTGATAAACGAGTCTCCCAAAGTTATTTTGAAGAAGAAAAATATGGTTTAAGGAAGCCAAGTACACAAGTTTATTGAAAAGATTGAAAATATATTGAGTTCAGTCAAATATATATTAATATTTATAGAACCATAACCCGATTAATGTCTGAAACCAAAACTATTTCGGGTTCAACTTAATCTTGGACATGTAACTAAACCCAAACCAAACCCGATTAAGCGCAAACCAAAATTGACCCAAACTTTTATAATATCTGAATAGGGCTAAAATTCATGAACTAAAAACCCAAATGAATCCGAACCGAAACCCGATAAGGACCCCGATTGCCTAGCCCTAGTGAGGAGGAAGAAGACTGTTAGAAGTATGGCGGGAAATTTTGTTATAAGAAAGTGACGTGGAAGTCGAAAAGAGTTAGAGAAGTTGGCCAGAGCGCTTAAGGCAGTTAGTAAATGAATCTTAAAAAAATAGTATAAACAATTGTGAAAATTTAGGATTTACTTCTTTGTTGGGCTAAAGTATGTGTTTACAGCATGTGATTGTACTTGGTTTGGAAATCAATAATACACAGTTCATTGATCTATTAATCAGTGCGGTGGTCAATGAACAAGATGACGATGGCAATGACAAACGAAGAATCTGCTCGCCTAATCGACGAGATATAATCGATGGTGGAGAAGTTTTCCGGTCAGATGGAGTTTCTCATAGGAGGTTATGAAGTTATATGGAACGCGACAACGATAACAGATAAACGTTTGGATTCTATTGAAACAACACTCCAATCACTGGTGAAATCGATTGAGCAGCAACATCAACAATCAGTGTGAATCCACAACAGATCGGTGCTGCAAGTTCATTAAATCCGAAACACGCAGGTACATCCAACTCCTCTGGAACAAAATCAGGATGTAAATCAGCTAGGTTATCGGATTGATAAAAAATGAGATGTTTGATCTATATTGAATAATATCGATGGATTGTTGAGAAATGTAGATATGCCTTTCTTTGATGGATCGAATCAATATTCTGGTTGCGAGAGCAGAGAGATTTTTCAGGACTAGTCAGTATGCGATATTGGCAGGAACGGAGCTGGTATCCTTGTGTCTGGAATCTGACACTTTGAGCTGGTATAGTTAAGAGCAGAATTTTAGCGAGGTTTACTGAGTCTTACGAGAACACACTAGGGAAGAGACTGTTTGCAATCCAACAAACCAGAACGATTGCAGAATATGTTCAGGAATTTCAAAACTTGGAAACTCAAGTACATCTTGAAGAGGAGAATTTGGTAGACATTTTCTTTAATGGCTTGAAAAGAGAGATGAAGGAGGTGATAAAAATGAAAGAAACGGTTGGACTGCCGAACTATATTACGGCAGTAACGAAGATGGAAGGGAGTGAATTATATCGTCTGATGGCTGGGGGCAAGAGCTTTAACAGTCAAATAGTAAGGCAAGGACAAAGTGTTACATTTCGTAATGGTCATATCGAACATGAAAACTGGAAAACTGATGCAGCATGGATCATACTTCTATTGTGATTTGGTTTTAATTTCCTTTTCTATCATTCTTTCTTATATAAACTATAATTTCTGTATTACTGTAGAGATTATGATTAAGACTTTAGGATAAAAGGTTAGATTCTAATCCTTAAGGATTTTTCATCTTAGTATATATAGTGAGCTTTTGGATTTGTAATAGTCACCTTATTATTGATATTTATAATAGAAGTTTTGCTTTAAATCCTTGGTTATCATTGGTGATCTCAAAACATTCAAGTTTATAGATTTTTTGGGAATTCTCAAACTAAACAATTGCATCTACACCATATCGGTTACTCTATTAGTTGGTAGGAGAATCAATCCGTCTTTTATTTCTCAATCAAAACACGATCATGACACCACAAAAGACTATGCTGAAGGAACAACAAGAGGACATATGCCTAATGTTTGAGAAGTTTACCCCAAAACTACAAGGAGCATTACAAGCAGCTGTCGAAAACGCGCTTACCACTATTCTTTAGGATCAACGTGCCCAACGCGAAGATCGGGGAGATCAGCGCCATAATCAACCTCGAAAACATGATGCACAACTCAACGAATCAGAAATGTAGAGATCGTGGACAACTTATTCCCTGACCAAGCCCACAAACAACATGGACGACGTGGGGATCCTCAACTGAATCAATTTCTCTGTGACGACCAAGACCAATGAGTTAACAATCAACCTTATTGGGAAGAAAGCTTTCAATATTATATTCTAGAATTTCTAGGAACATTAAACCTGGAAGACTTCATTGATTTGTTCAACACAGTTAGGAGATTCTTGAGTTCCAACAGGTTCCTGATGAGTAAGAGTACCTCTTGTCACAACACACTTCAAAGGTTGAGCCATGGCTTGGTGGAAACAGCTCAAAGAGTCATGAAGACATGATAACAAACCACATATCAACTCTTGGGCTCATATAATTTAACATATGCGTCGAGCTTTCATTGCATTCAACTACAAGTGCATGCTATATAAGAAATTGCAGAAACTTTGACAAGGAACACAGTATGATGATGGAAAGCTAGAATGACTTCGAGTGAAACCAAAAAAACAACTAATTTCATGGTTTATCGAGGGATTACGTTCTCAACTAGAAGTCGTGCTAGCACAGTTCATTCCATGATCAGTGTCGGAGGAACACCAACGTGCAGTTTCTATGAAACTTCATCATCCATGGAACTTCATCTATGGTTTTCGTGATCCACGTCGTCACGATTTTTTTTTCCACTTCCATCAAAGACCAATAAAACAACCCATCTCACGGATGGTACAACTCAACAATTGGAGATTATAAAATCAGTAGTCAACACTGATATGATTGCTTCATTACAGCCAGAACGTATGACTGCTCTACGTTTTTTTTTCATGCGAGAAATGTGGCTCCAAACGGCTTGTACTAAACAACCGAAGTGAGGCTTAACCATACACGAAACTGAAGACAATGACGAACCTCGTTACGATGACTGTCATGCTGTAGAGGATGATCCTACTGATATTATCCAAGGATAAATGGAACTCAACTTGGTTCTGTGTAGAAGCTACCTCTTGCCGGAAGCATTGCATGAATCATGGCTATATACTATTTTTTCTACATGCACAATCAACGGATGAATTTGAAAACTCACTACATATTCAGGAAGCTGTACCAATGTTATGCCCCATGAAGCAACACAAAAATTGGGCTTGGAAGTAACTCCACATCCATGACCCTACACTCTAGCTTGGCTCAACAATGGAACAAAAATAAAAGTTTGCAAACAAGTTTTTATGTCATTCTCCATTTTACACTACGAAGACTCAACAAGTTGTGATGTTATTCCAATGGATGCATGCCATTTTATATGAGGCATCCTTATCAATTTGATTGTGATGCTATTAACCACAGGAAAGCCAATACTTATAGTTTTTTTTGTTTGGATACCGAACCATTACTTACTACCATATAAAGAACAATCTGAACCAAGCACTCACACAGAAAACATGGCTAAACCTGGTACCCCCTCTTCAGATAAGAAATTATTCACCTTACCTGAATCATCTTTCGAGAGATAAGTAAACAATGCTGACGTCAACTAGGAATTCATAGCTTCTCCGGGTTCTACACGTAACTTGGTCGAAGTACCATCGGCTTTGCAACAATTACTTGCCAAGTGTCATGATGTATTTTCTGAGGAACTTCCAAGTGACTTTCCTCCTCTCAAAGACATCCAACACCATATTGATCTCGTCCCTAATTTAGTCCTCCATAATTTTCCACATTATCAAATGAGCCTGCAAGAGCATAATGAGTTGCGACGACAAGTGGAAGAAATCTAGACCAAATGACACATTAAAGAAACTTTAAGCCCAAATACTATACCTGCATTTTCGAAAGAAAGATGGAATGTGGAATATGTGTGCGGATAGTCGAGCAACTTAAAAAATCATGGTACATTATCGCTTCTGGATACCACACCTGGATTACATGCTCGACCAAATTGGGCACGTAGCAATATTCACCAAACTTGATCTCCCAGAAGTGGTTATCACCAAATTCATATTCGGCATAGTGATGAGTTAGACACGAGAAGAACTATTTGAGTGGACAGTTATTTCATTTGGACTTTCTAATACTCCTGTGAGAGTCATGTATCAAGCACTTTTACCGTTCATTGGAAAATATGTTTTCGTATACTTTAGCAACATATTAATCTTTAGAATGACTTTAAAAGTCATTTATATCATCTAACGGAAGTGCTTAAGGTACTACAACGTGAGAAGCTTTTTGATGAATGGCATAAATGTGTGTTTGGCGTCGTCATGTCCTCGTTTTAGGTTATATTGTCTCCAAAAAAGGTCTACAAGTTTATCTGGGTATAGTCGAGGCTATTAAGTCTTTGCCAACACATGGCTCAATCAGTGATGTCCGGAGTTTTCATGGCCTCAGTTCATTATATAGAAGATTTGTGCATCACTTTAGCAACATCACAGCACCTCTCACCGATTGTATGCAAAACACTTCTTTCTCTTGGACGCTGAAAGCTGACATTGCGTTTGAAGAATTTTTCGTATCATATCAGATTTTGACTCTCCCTGAATTTACACAGGTCTTTTAATTTCACTGTGATGTGTGCAAACTTGGGATTGGTGCAGTATTTAGCTAGAAGGATCGCCGATTGCCTCTTTTAGCAAAAAGATTGCATGCTTACATGCTCGTTACAGTACATAAGACATCAAGTTTTACGCCATTGTTTAAGCTATAAGGTGTGGGAACCGAAATTAACATCGTCAATTTCTGTAAATTAAGGAAAGTCAAGAAACCCTAACTTTCCCTGAGGTCCCATATTCTTTGCGAGAGCCAACGACAAGTAATCGAATAAACACGGAAAGTATGAAAAGATAACTAATCAAATTTAGAAAACAATAGATCTTTATTTCGAATTTGCATACGAGTGCTTCAGAGATAAAAGCGTACATGAAGCTTGTCTGGTAACGGATCACGAAGGAATTCGTATAACACAAGCAGTAAAACGAAACTAAGTTTGCTAGCTCTTACACCTATGTCGAGAGAAAATTATGTGGCTGCAACTCACTTAGAAATAGACAAAAAGATGAAAAAGGTTTGAAGGATTTGGGACTGGACCTTAAGAAAGGCTGCCTACGTACCCTTTTCAAGGATCAAGTCGGATGTAGTTCACTAAAAGAGTGAACCAAGAGATCGAGCTGCCGGAGCAAGTTCGTCTGGTAATCGAGTGCTAGTCATAGAAACAAAGCTTGTCGAGAATAAAGCTTAGGGATTCTAAGTGAAATGAGTTGTAAATTCTAAAGAAATCAGAATTGTCAAACAAAGATGGAGAAACATCGGAGTATAACTCTATTATTCTAGCCACCTAAGTTCTAAGTTCTTCTAAGCTAGAACTTCTCTAGGTCAAAATATTCAGATCTACTGCCTTTTGCTTTAGCCCCCCTTATATATGCCTTCTGGGTCGGTTCCCCTTTCTTTTTTCCTCTAGGTCGAGTTTATCGTTTCGTGAAAATATTCCTTTTTATCTTGATCTTCCTCATTATATTGGAAACTTGACATTTATCTTTCGAACTTAACATTTACCTCTTCCTGCAAAATAAAACATAGACCATCATTTCAATTGGGTTCTTTTTTCATGTAAAACAGCGAGTGGGCTTTTATCCAAGTTTTAGACTTTCTCGGGCTGTTTTTTGACTTAAAGCGTTTTCACGATTTCGTTGAAAGAGCGCTTCTGAAACAAAGTCGATTCCGACGAGAGTTTGATTTTTCGTACAGTGCAGGCAACCTTAGGTGTTTAGTTAACTGTTGCCAGTTTACACGATAAATTTGAACTTTATAGGAGGAAGCAAGTTCTTGCAGTAAAGTTCCAACGACAATTCCGATCGAGACGAAACAAGAACGAGTTCAATCCGATTTTGAAAGAGGGAGTTACGAGGGTGCGATGAAAATGGATTGATGCATTCAACTCGCCGAATGGGCGAATTGGATTGCTTGTCCGACCCAACTCGCCGAACGGGCAAGTTGGTCATCTTGCTCGATCCAACTCGCCAAACAGGCGAGTTGGTCGGCCCACGTCGTCCAACTCGCCGAACGAGGGAGTTGGTTGGATCGTGCGGTTCAACTTTCCCGTTCGGCGAGTTGGACGGCTTGCTTGGTCAACTCTTCTGTTTGGTGAGTTGGACAGTTGAGCCTTATAGTCGTTTTGTTGTTTCGATGCTCGGGGATCCATTTGTCTGATGCCTAGAGTAGACTTTCTCGAGGACTTATCGTGCAAACCCTCCTTCGGGATCCATACGAAACCAGATTTCGATTTTCCGGCCCTTCTTTTTTCAAAATATTATCTCTCTTTTCAAAGAGGACATTTATCGGGAAGCTTTAGAGGTTGATTATGTCGTGACCGATTTTGACCCCAACAGTTAACACCCCAGCTCGTTAGAATCGTAAGGTTTTAGCGAGTTGTTTGGCAGGTTTGGTAAGTTTGGTGGAATCAATGGTTGAAAAGGTTCCTTGAAAGTGGTCTACTTATTCGTCTAAGACTGGAATGCAGTAAGATTGGGGCTGCGCCTTGTGGAGGCTGCCTACGTACCCTTGTAGAAGGGATCAAGCCTTTTGTAGTTTGTCCCAGAGTTAAGCTTCTTACTTCCTGTTTTCCAGTGAGACTCTTATGGTTTAGCTGTGTGTCGTGTAGACATTTATCTGGCATGTTTCTACCAATGGCATTGTATATTGGATCTTTGTAGGCCTCAAGATTAGCCTCGTAGGCTGTTTAATTTGGCCGAGTTTGGCCATATTTATGTTTTTGGGACTGACAGCGTGTGGCTTCGGATCCGGAACGCTTTGAAAAATTTTAAATGAATAAACTAGGCTTTTTACTTGACAAGGAGGTTTAGTAGATTCAGATTTTTGTTAAGTATAAAGGAGGGATACGAGTTGTCATCTCGCTCCCAACTCTTTTGCGGATCGTCCTATTTGTTGCTCGTTCGAGATGTTTGAGAAGTTTTTCAAAGTTTCGAGAGCGCTTAGATATGGACGAAGAGACATGCTTTCAGGATCACTTATCTTTTCGATATCATGCCTTGCGACGTTAGAGACCAGTGTGCTGGGTTTAGGGTAAGACCTAGGTCTAATCACGGTTTTAGGGGTGCAATGACTACTTCGGTTACATTTCCTGTATCGCTTTTGACCTGATTCAATCCCGCTTTAAAGTCTGTGATATGTTCTCGGCTTATGTGATTGTATGGTAGGAATCGAGCTTCTCTTCGAGGACACTTTTTAAGTCTCCTGAAAGTGTTGACCAAAATTACGGATTTCTTTTATAGCGCTATTACCCTTGTGTCCGGTGTTCGAGAGCTATCTCTACGAGATGACTTAGGCTGTTTAGGACGTTAAGAGTTTGTTGTGATCATCAACAAACTTATTGGTAGTAATAATAGTTTTTGAACCTTCGCAAAGGATACATGTTTAAGAAGGTGTATATGTTTTATAGTCGCAGACAGACTGTTTTTAGGTGAGCATTCCATTTTGGAAAGTTTTGACGACAAAAAGTTCTCCAAGCGTTAGCGACGTCTCGCTGTGCCGAAGGTTGAGTTTTTCTTTCGTATGCCGCATTTCGTGCTTGAAATGTTTGCGGGCTAGAAGATGTGTGGTATCGCAAGGTTTTTGTTTTAACCTTACGGAAGAGAAACATTTTGGGTTGTTTATGAGGAATTAGGACCAATGGGTCGCGTAAATTTGTCCCTGAGACTATGCGACTTCCTTCACTGTGCTTTGTGAAGAGTTGGCGCCCCGATACCTATTTTTTTTATAATTAAGGATGCATCGTATAGCTCTAGAATCTTCGTTACGAGTTTTTAATTATGCGCCCGTTTTTAATTGTAAATTGTTGTGGGTTTAGAGTAAACTGCAGAACATATTGAACTTTGTCGGATGTCGACAAGTTTAAGTTTTCCGTTAACCGTTAGGTGGTTATGACTAAGTTTCGATATTAAGAAACTGTAGTATGAAAATTGTTTTGTTTTTGTATGGTGAAGACAAAACCTAAAAGGCTCGACAAAGAACTTGTGCGAGATGATTGCCTGCTCGGATGGAACCAAGGGAGATCGGAGGCAGAATCCAGCGAGCCGCATGCTAAGGGATGAGATCTGTAAGATCGTAGTGCGAAGAGATAAAGTGTAGCTTTTTCGTTGAGAGAGGAGTCATATGAATTTGTTTTTAGTTATACGCAAATTGTTCAAAACACTTCTCCGTAAAACTTGCTACGTTCATTTCTGAAAGTTTCTTCGCATAACTTGATGTGTCTATACGAAGGACGTTTCACATAAGTTTTACGAGAAGTGAATGGAATAGAAGTAAATTGAGAATGTCTCTCGCAGATTACTCGTGATATTTGCAAACGAGGAATGTGTTTTCCTCATTCACTTTTCCGCATTGCGAATTCAGTTTTCATGACACCGATCTTGTTTTCTCGTAGGCGGACCGTATAAAATGTTTTAGTTATACGAAAGTAATGGAGGATTGGTTGGATGAGGCATCGCATTGTCTAAATGATTTTCTGTCTAGTACTGCAAGAGTTTGCTTTGTCGAAAGCATTTTCTTGATGCCGAGATGTTTTTTTTGAAGTATGGGAGTATACGAGTATAGTATACGTACATACTCCCTCTTTTTTACGAAAAAGGGCTGAACCGATATTTTGAAGGGTTGTGTATGTTTTTTCTTTCAACGATTGGGATGAATGACAATCCATGTCGGTTTAAAGACGACGCTAGGATTGTGACTTGGTGACTTTCGGTTGACGACTATGAATATGTTGGTTTTAAGAAAATTGCTTGGAACGAGTCGGTTTTAAGACGACGTTCGCGCTTCTAGTTCTTTCTTTCCTTAGGAAGCAAGCTGAGCGTGCGTGATGATCGTTTCTCGGTTTTCCAAGAGTTAAAATCGGTTTACAAGATCTGACAGAGCAGTCGCAGAAAATAGTCTGAGACAGAAAAATGCCTAAGACTTAGTTCTCTAGACTATTCTCCTAGATCCTAAGTTCCCTAAAGTTTTATGGAGATCTCCGAAGCGTTTTTATTTTTTAGTACCTTCCTACGAAAATTCCGAGTCTGATTTCAAAAGGTTCCAAGCCGGCCAACCTTAGTTTTCTCAAAGGTTTGGGTTCAACTCTTCGCCGTTTTGCTTGCTCATCTCCCCTTCCTCTTCTCGTGTCTGTACGCCCCTTAAGAATGGCAACAATATTATTTTTTTCTGGCCGCATTTAGGCTTGAACCTATCTTGCGCTTTTTATCATAAACTTCTAACGGTAACGCCAATCGAGATGAAAAAGAGATGTTTCAATCAAGATTCAAAGGAGAATGCTAATATGGAGGTAAAGGCGAGTACGATGCCCAAGATGGTGAGTAGGATGCCCAAGAAGGCGATTAGCCCAAGAGGTCGAGTAGGAGCAAGCCAAGGATTTTAAGCGAGTCTCACTTGTTTTTGTTGTAAAATCTCAATGGAAACTCTGATTGAGATGAAACAAAAAGCATTACGATCGAGATTTGAAAGAAAACACAAAAGAAAAGCTCATCAGGGCTTTCCCAACTCTCCATGAGGCGAGTTGGAGGGAATACATCAAACTCGTCATCGGGCGAGTTGGACGGTGTGTGTCCAACTTGTTTTAATCGTAAAATCTCAACGAAAACTCTGATTGAAACAAAACGAAAAATGTTTTGATCAGGATGCAAAGGAGAACACAAAGGTGATCCAAGTACTGCTTGTTTGGTCAAACTCTCCCGTTCGGCGAGTTTGGACGGCTCACTCGGTCTAACTCGACCGTTCGGTGAGTTTGGACAGCTCGCTTGGTCTAACTCGCCCGTTTGGCGAGTTGGACCAAAGTACTGCTTGTTTGGTCAAATTCGCCCGTTCGGTCTAATTCGCCGAATGGGCGAGTTAGACGGCTTGTTTGGTCCACCTCGTCCGTTCGACGAGTTGGACTGGTCCAACATGTGCGTCCAACTTGTTTTGATCATAATATCTCAACGAAAACTCCATTCGAGACGAAACAAAAAGAATTTAGATCGGGAATCAAGAGAGAACGCAAACGTTAACCAAAGGACTGCTGATCCAGTCCAACTCGCCGAACGAGCGAGTTAGACGGCTTGTTTGGTCCAACTCGCCCGTTCGGCGAGTTGTACTGGTCCGATTTGACTTTTGATGGTATGCGGGTGCGGTCGTTTTGTAAACGTTTTCAATTTTTTTTTTATGAAAGTTGTATCATAAAATGCTAACTCGTTTCACTTTGCAAACGATGTTCCTTAAAATATTGTCAAGTTTGATTCTACGAAAGTTGTTTCGGAAAATGTTGTTCAGGTTTTATTTTACGAAAATTAATATGCGAAATGTCATGAGTTTAGTTTTAGGAAAGTTGTTTCGTAATATTTTGTTGAGTTTAATTTTACGAAAGTCGTTATGTAATTGTATTTTCGGGTTTGGCTGTATGAGAGCCGTTTTATTGAAAACTTACGTTTTAGCCTCTGAATCTTTGGCTGTGATGAGCTTAGTTATCGGGAGTCGTCTTAATCTGAGTTTTTCCCGTTTCCGCAGGATCGATCCGAGTGTATTTTGAGTAGTTTTTCCAAAGTAGGTTTAAGTGACACTCATCGAAAATTCACTGAATATGTCGCGTAGAATTGAAACTTGAATTTTTATGAAATCGTAGGTTTCAGAAAAATGTTTTTTAGCAGTGAGGGATACAATCTCTCGTTTTGCTTAGTTTAGTTGGTGCGCTCAAATTACCCCAAGAGAAACTCAATCAAATAAGAGATCAGTTGCAATACTTAAGGATCATATTTGTTGTGATCAAAATCGGTTACGAAGGAATCATTGTTTGAAAATTCCTGAAACATTTTTTTTCTAAAAAAGAAAATAAAAAGTGTTGGTAAAACTAAAAATTCATATAAATTTTAAAAAGAATTATACAACAATTTATCAGGAAAGACCCTCGAGCAATGAAACGATCAAAATAGCTGTGTCCAACCCGTCTGACTGTGAGTTGAATGGACCAAATCTAAATCGCCATCAGGTGAGTTGGAGCAGCTCGCCCAATTCGCCTGATAACGATTTGGATTGTAATCCATCTAACTCGACATCAGGCGAGTTGAGATTACTCAACCAACTCGCTTGATGGCGAGTTAGACTGTCTCCATCCAAATCACCATCAGACGAGTTGGATCAGTTCATCCAACTCGCTTGAGGGCGAGTTGGATTGTCACCACCTAACTTGGCATCAGGCTAGTTGGATCAGCATCAACCGTCTCGGTCCCCACCAGTCTATCCTTTGAACCTTGACCACATTGTCTCTTGTTTCGTTTCGATTGGAGTTACCATTGGAACTTTACGATAAAAACCGTAAAGACTTGTTTTCTCGTATAAAATCAAATTGATCATATAAACCGGCAACAATTGACTTAACACCAAAGTATATACAAGTAATTTGAACTATTTATAGAACCGATGTCGTACTAAAGGTGTTCTTTCAAAGAAATCGTAAATACGTTTATGTCAAAAAACGGCTCGAAATGGTCCAAAACTTGGCTAAAATCCCACTTACGATTTTAGAAAAAAATAAGCCCAAGGATACTATGACGGTTTATCTATTGTTCGCAGGAGAAGATAAATATCAAGTCCGAAGATAAATGTTAAGTTTCTAGGGATAATCATGAAGATCAAAGAAAAAATGGAACATTTCCGCAAAGCTATAAACTCAACTCCTAGGCAGAAAAGAAAAGAGGAAACCGTCTTAAGGAGAAGTATATAAGGAACGCCCAGGCTAGAGACGCACACAGAGAACACACAACAAACTTAGCACTTACAACATTTTAGGAAATTTTCGTATTCTATTTTTGAGTTGCGACTTAACTATGTTTACAAGTCTTAGGTTGTTAGAACTAGGGAACTCACCAACAGCTCTTGCGGCCGAGGCTTTACCTGTTGTAATGGTCATTTGCGAATTCGAAAAAGATCTTCTTTGCCTCTTTCATTTTTATCGATTGATTACGTCGTATGTTTTCATTTTTTGATTGCTTGATGTTTGGCGTAGCAGAAATCTAGAACCTCTAGGAAAGTTAGGGGTCTCTTAACTCTCCTTATTTTACGGAAATCGACGGTGCAAATTTTGGTTCCCACAGTTTGACGATAGAAGGAGGGGGGGGGTATGGATCAATCCAACTCTCAGCCGCAAATGCTCGATCAGATATGTCTACTGACGATCAGACCAACCGACAAACTCGCAACGATGGAAGCATCGACAAAAACATCAATACTCCAGCAGCGAATGTCCCTGCGGTTAACGTTGATGCCAACACCATGGCGTTCGAGGAGGTAAGAAGGTGTTCTCCAGTTTTGAAAAGAAGCCGGAAGAACATGATAAAACATGGGATCTCTCGCTAAACAGGTCCAAACCCTAACAGCGAGGACCCAAGCAGTTCTACCTTGCTGAACAACTAGGGTTTGTGGGAGAAGACTCAACTTTGCAACTCTTCTGGACAGGCCTGGAAACTCGCGGAAAAATCCATCAGGAAAAAATCCCAGCGAGACAACCCCTGCTCAGAATCTCTGAAAACCCTCCACCACTGGAGCATGGAAACGAGGAACACGAGGTCAAACATGTTGACTTGGATCCAAGCGTTCAGTCTGATAATTCAAAAGAAGAAACTCACGTGCATCAGAGATTGACAAGAAGCCGCACGGCTCTGGAAGACTCCCTGTTTGACAAACCCATGACCTCAAAAGAAGAAAACATCTTCTGAGAAAAAAATGACAAGCTATTCGTAGAGCAGGCTCAGATCACTTGCAGCAAACGCCGACGAGGTCGGAAAACCTAGAGATGATCTCGAGATTTGCGATCTCCGTGACTACATCACGAAAATGGCCGCTGAAGTAAGAGTGGTGAAATCTTAAATTCACTACGCTACTAGCGCTGCGCCTGAAATCGATCCACTGCTCGAGAAAGCTGTGGGAACCAAAATTTGCACTTGTCGATTTCCATAAAATAAGGAAAATTAGGAAAATCCTAATTTCCCAAAGATCTCGGATTTCTGCTAAACCAAAAATTTCAAGCAACCAGACAGTGAGAACAAACAAAAATAGCGATGAATGTAAATTAAAAGGAAGAGCAATAGGAATCTTATTCCGAATTAGTGTTTGAGCGTTACAACGAGGTATGAGCCTTGGCTATGAAAGCTGTCTGCGAGGTCCCTAGTTCTAACAACTTAAGACTGCAAAAACCTAGTTGAGTCGCAGCTCGAGTAACAAAAATGGAAAATTGCCTAAAACGCTAAGTTTGCTGTGAGAGCTCTGAGAAAAAATTTTGGTCCCTCTGCACCTTCGACCTTGGATCTCTTATATACTCCTTAGAGGCGGTTTTGCCTTGCTTATTCTGCCCTTGGTCGAATTTATCTTCCCGTGGAAATCTTCCATATCTTCCCGATTCTTGTGTTTATCCGTTGAAAACTTTACATTTATCCTTCAAGACTTAACATTTATCCTTTCCTGCAAAACAATAGTAAACCAACATAGGATGTGGGCTCGATTTCATATAGAATCGAAAGTGGGCTATCATCCGTGCATGAACCCTATTGGCCCGTTTTTATAACTTAGGCGATTTTACGATTTTATTGAAACTGTGCTTTTTGAATGAAATTGGTTCGTGCGGAAGCCCGAATCTACCGTATAATAAAGACAATCTCTTGAGGTGTTTAGGCAACCGTCGACTGTCTATATGTTTGATTTTCACTTCTTTCTAGAAAGAAATCCTCGTAGTTCTCTTTTAAGTAGTAAAGTTTGGGAGATGACTTTGATCGGAAAGAAACAAAGACTAAGTTCGACTTGTTCTCGAAAAGGGGAGTTATAAAGATGGGCCAGAGATGGAATGATCATGCTTGTGGGCTGGTGCGGCCCGTACCTTCAAATTTTTGGTCTACTCGACGAACCGGCGAACCGGTAAACCGACCGTTTGGGATTGATCTACTCGCCATTTGGGGAGTAGACCGAGCTTGTCTGGTCTAATCGCCGTTTGGGGAGTAGAACGAGCTTGTCTGGTTTACTCGCCAAACGGCAAGTAGACCGTGTGGGTTTGGATTAGTTGAACCGGTGAGTAGACCGTTTAGTTTAGTTATGCCGAGATTATTTGAGTGTTCTCGAGGCTTCCCGGTTCGACGGATTACTTGTGAAATCTAAGTTTGATTATGCCGCTTTTTGATTTACAAGTTCTCCTTTCTTTTTTCTAGACAAGAAATCTCTCTCGAGAAGATTTTTAAGGCTGATTTTATCGTGACCGATTTTGACCCGAACAGTTTGCCCCCTAGCTCGTGAGAACATGTAGTGTTCTTATGAGTGTTTGGCGTGTGCGAGATGAGTTAGGCGGAATCGGTGTTAAAAAATCCAAGAGTGAATAGTGAAATCTCTTTGCCTATAAATAAGTGAGGTAAATTTTCACATTCTTCACTCACTTGGTGATAACTTCCCTTAAGAGAAAATCTTCTCTCATTTTCTCTCTTCAGAAAAGAAAAATTTCATATCTCCCTTTTCTGCCTTTTTTTGTTTTTTTTGAGAGCCATGTCTTCAAGAAATAAATCCACGAAGTCTCGTCGCAGCCGTTCCTCTAAAGAGGGCTCGAGTTCGCGAAACTAGGATGCTGCGCCCAAGGTCGAGTTTGTAGCCCACTCCGTCGACCCTGAGGAGGCTCACGAGTATTGGGGTACGCAGGATGCTCCCGATCCCAGGACGTGGGTTCCACCCGAGTTCGAACCGAATTGCAAGGATGGTTCTCCGAGCAAGAGCTACTGCAACAGTGTAGCCTCTGGCCGGAAATTCTGCTGAACACCGAAGCAGTTCTACATGCTATGAAGCGTTCTTGACGCAGGGGCATCTGTGGTTCCCTATCCTGGAGGTAATCTCGTAGTTTGTCCATCGTCTCGGTTTGTCAATCGGTCAGATCAACCTTCACGGCATTATGCACATGGTCGGGATTTTGGTGGTGAGCTACGAGAAGGGACTGACTGTGAGACCCGAGCACCTGGTAGCTTTCCTTACGCCTTGGACGAGTTCGGGTATGATCATGCTGAGGCCTAAAATCTTCCTTGAGGATTATAACGGGCTTCCCGTCCCACGTCCATATCTGGAAAGACCACTTCTTTTTCGTCCGTGTGAACGAGGCGTCAGTTGTCCCGGAGGGCCTTCCCATCTTTCGGACTGTTTGGGGTACACGGGTTATTTCCTTCTCGTTTTTGGTTGTGTAGCAGTTTTTTTTTAAATGTGCTTGTTCGTTTTTGCAGAAACTGATCCTCTTCCCCCGCTCCCGGATGATCTGTTCCAACTCCGAGAACTTCTCATTACTGGCAAGCGCTTCTGGAATGATTTCACACTTCCCAGTTCGCCATGCCATCTCCCTTCGCCTTTCTCGAATCCATCCGAATCTTCCAGTTGAGGAAGAATCGGGGCCAAGTCGCGATGGGTACGTTCCACGCATGCCTCGTCGAAATCGGGGGTCGTCGGCTCGAAAAGATACGCATATCCTCATTGATGACGATGGCATTGATGTGGACTGTTGTTTCGACAACATATGCCGAGAGTATCTTGCCCAGGAGCTGGGCGAGGGTGGTGGTAGTCGGATCGATGTCGAATCTGATCCTCACCGGCCAAGAGTGAACCTAGTGAGGTGCCGGAATATGACAAAGCATCGAGGATGGTTAATTGGGTAAGTGATGTCCTGAAAATCGTTATCCTTATTTCGACCTTCACTCTTACTTTGTGAGTTTCCTTCCAGGGACTTCTTATCATGAATCAAGCCCTCACTGAGAGTAGCCGCGAGGTTCGTAGGGCTCGACTGAAAGCCGAGCTAGCTGAGAAGGAGGTCACACGCCTAAGGGATGAGTTGGAGCGCACCCGTCGTGGACCAAGTAAGACGGAGATCCATCATGCTTATAGGCGTGGTAAGAGAGAGATCACCGAGATTGTGAGGAGTTTCCGTGAGATGTTATCTAGCGAGATTGATAATCCTAAAAAGGTTTATGACGAGTACGGAGAATTCCGTGAGTGTTGCGGGATGATGGGTGGCTTATTCCTTACCAAGGCTGACGACTACTCGTTCGAGACCGAGTTTGCGAAGCAATCCGACCGTGTGAGCCGTAAGACGAAGGATTACTCGACCTCTCAGATTGAGCGAAGGATATGGTAGCAGTGGGAGTTTGATCCCGTGTCTCCGGACACGGTCGAGTCGGAGGTCGGCGCTCCCGACGAGACAAGGGAGGTGGACCAGCCAAATGTTTTTCTGAACATTGATGATTATGCGGTGAGAGTTTCGATGTCTGGGAAAATCTACTACGACTGATTGTAGTCTCTTTATCAGGAGTGTTATCGTCTTTGTAAGATATTTTTTTTTAGTAGTGAGCCGAGTGCGGCTGTTTGTTATGCTTTTCGGGACTAGCCGTATGTGGCTTCGAATCCCTTACCGTTTCGGCGGTTTTTATGTGAAAACGCTTTTATGATGATTGTTATTAACTTAAGAGTTTTCAAGTTTTAAGTAGGAAGATCTTGAGTTGTCATCTCTTTTTCCTCCCACTTTTGTAGATCATTCTGTTCGTTGCCCAAAGTGTTTTGAGGTTGCCTCAGAACTTTCGTGAGCGTTTAGATGCAGATGAAGAGACATGCTGTTAGGATCTCATATCTTTCAATACTTCATGCCTTGAGACGTTAGAGATCAATGTGCTGGCTTTAGGGAAAGACCTAGTTTTACTCTCGGTTAAAGCTCTGCGACGACTAATCGGCTTTTGTTTTGTCTGTTGCGATTTTAACCGGACTCCGTCCCGCTTTAAAGTCCGCGATGAGTTCTCGGCTTACGTGACTTGTATGGTAAGAGTCGAGCATCTCTTCCAGGAAAATTTTTAAGTCTCCCGAAAGTGCTGACCAAAATTTTGGGTTTCTTTTATAGGGCGCTATTTTATCCTAGTCGGATGATAGAGGATCTATCCTTTGGATGGATCTAAATGCGTTTGTCTAAGATGGCTAGAGTGCTCGGCGGGGCCAATCGACGAGCGTATGTAATATGTTGGTATAAATGGATTGAGAACGTGTTTCTTCGGAACATTGGGCGACGTCTCGCTTATGTTCTCTCGAGGAAACGTGTTTTTGCGTTTGGCAAAAGTCTGAGACTTAGAGTCTCGTTTTTTTGTTGCGGCCTGCGGGGTTCACTGACCGCATGAGAGGCTAAGTCGTCGAGACGAAGCTCCTTTTGGTTAAACGAGTTTTCGCGGACTTAATCTGTCTACAAGTTTTTTGAAAATCTTTTTGATCTCTTCTGCTGTTCGAAGATTACATTCCTGTCTTATGTATAGATCGTTTTCCGAAAATGTAATAAGATATTTCCCTCGATAAGAGAGGTTGCTGTTATCAAGCTTTTAAAGATATCCTTTTATTGCCGAAAATATTTCGAGAAATACAAGGTAAATGTTTTCGAGAGCGGGAATATACGAGTATTCGTATATGTACCCACCCCCTCTTTTTAGAAAGGGGGATAGATGAACTTATCTTTAGACAAGATTCCTATGTACCTCTTTCGAGGATCAAGCCATCTCGTAGTTCTGTTTGTTGCGCGATTGTGTTTACTCGGCGGTTGTGTTTGTGTCGACCGCATTAGTCGCAGGGTCGATGAGTTCTTCCTCCGGAGCTGTCTTATCTGGTGGGGACGTAGCGCTGGGCGCTAAAACGGGCTGTTCTTCGGCCGTTACTTCTGTTGCTTCGGGATCGCCTTTTTCCGGGGTGGTTTTGGTCGGCGTCTGATCCAGTTTCGGGCGCTTGGCTTTCACCATTCAGGTGGTAGTGATCTGTTGCAGTTTGTGTTCCGCTAAGAAGCAACACCTTGACTGTTTCTCACATCCCCAGATGGCGGCGGTTCCGTAGTTCAACCAGGGTGTTCCCATGATGACGTTGTAGATGGCTGGGCAGTCGACGACCGCGAAGTCCACAATTTTTTTGACTTCTTTTGCTGCGACATGAAGTTTTATTGACCCGAGCGTCATCGATGTAGTGCTGGAGAAACCAGTCAGTGTTTTCGGTAATGGGACGACTTCTCCGAGCTTGATGTTCATCCTCTTCAGAGTATCACGGAAGATGAGATTGACTGTGCTTCCTGTGTCGACTAGGACCCTGGCTACTTCGAGTTCTCCTATGACCACGTTGATCACGAGTGGATCGCAGTGAGGTTGATCGATTCCGCCGGCTTCTTCTTTGTCGAACGATATGGTTTTGAGTGGAGGCTCACCAGGTACCGGAGAGACCGGCATATTGGCACTTGCCTCGGCCTTACGTTGGTATGCCTTTATAGCCGAGACCGAGTCACTACAGTATTGGGATTCGCCGATGATCATGTTGACTCTTCTGCGATTATTGTCGTTTCCTTTCTCGTCCTGTCTCCTTCCGCGTTTCTCTCCCGATTGGTTTCCTTGAGAAGGGTTTTCCGTTTGGGGGTTCTTGTCATTTTTTGGAGGTTGGTTGGAGTTACAAATGAGATCCTTCGCTGTCGAGATTTCGGAGAGTTCTCCAGCGATCAGTTTCGCGGCCAATCTGTCGCCTAGGACTTTACAGTTCACGGTGGAATGTCCTTGTACTTTGTGGAACTCGCAGAAAGCGTTTTCGTCATAGTTCGGATTTTGGGTCCAAGTGTTTCCCGTCGTTCGTCCCTGCTCCTGTCCGGAGTTGATAGCATAGTTGTGAGCTCCATAGGTCTCCTCCTCCCCGCATTAGACATTTTTGTTGTTGCGAGTGCTTATCTTCTTATACCACGGATCCGACCCTGAGTCTTTTGACGAGGGTTTTGCCGTCTTCTGCTTCTGAGAAAAAACCTTCGTCTCCTCTTCAATGATGATGTAGTCCGTCGGCTTATGGGGCGCGTCCTGGATCGTCTTCTCTAGAGTGATCCACTTTCAAAACTTGGATTTGTACCACATCGTCTTTCGAAGCGCGTCAATCGCGACTTTGTCGCTTATCCCACCGACTCTCGCTAAGATAGCCTTGAATCATTTGATGAATTCGTGGAGGGATTCGTCCTCGGCTTGGGATAAACTCCAAAGATCGACGTCGGAGGTTTATCGATCGATGAACATCGAGTACTGCTTGAGAAACTCCGAGGCGAGCTGACGAAAACTTCCGATGGAATTTCGTCTCAGACGAGAGAACCACTCGAGAGCTGCTCCTCTGAGATTTTATACAAAGAGGCGGCATTCGCCGGCGTCCCTTTCGGTCTCTCTGAATCTGGCTCTTCCCATTGTGACCTGGAAGGCCTGTAGATAGACCTTCGGGTCAGTGGTGTCGTCGTAAGTCTCCACTCTGATGTTGCCTGGGTCCGAAACCCTAGTTTTGGTGATGCGGGTCGTGAAAGGCGTTTTGTGAGATTCTTCCAGAAGTAGGTCGATCTTAGGTGCAGCACTGGTAGCATGGTGGATCTGAGATTTCACAGCTTTGACTTTTGCTACCGTTTTCATCAGGTGATCGCGCAGATCGCGAATCTCCGAATCTTTGCTCGCAAGTTTTCGGCTCTGGCGGTGCCTACTTCGGGAGTCGCGAGTTTGCTCCTCGGCCAATTCTTCCTGCTTCTCCCAGGAAAGCTGGTTCTTCTTCTTTGGTCATCGGAGATCCGGACTGCGACTTGTCACGAGCTGCTCGGCTTCTCGTACGCCGCAGATGCACGTCCGCATCCTCATCTGTAGAATCAGACTGGCTGCTGGAGTCTAAGTTTACTCTTTCGACTTCTCCATCCTCCTTATCCTCCGCGTCATGGAGGAGATCTCCCAGAGCTTTCTGCGTTGGCGCTGGAGTCACAGTATCGAGGATTTTTCCCAGATTCTTTCTCCGGCACGTTAGCCGATCGATCCAAGTGAGTTGCGAAATAAAGTCTCCTCCCGCGGATGCGAGTTGCACCGCGAGGAAGGACGGCCCTGGTCCTCGCCGTTAAGGTTTCGACCTGTTTAATGAGGGAGCTCATGATCTTGTCTTGTTGTGCAGACTTATCTTCAAAAGTCGAGAACATCTTCTTGACCTCCTCAAACGTCGCGGTGTTGGCGTTGGCGTTGACTGCGGAAACGTTTGCTACTGGAGTGTTTTCAACGTTGTCGCCGGCAAAGGTGCCGTCACGAGTTTGCTGATTGTTCATGTCGTCGCTCGTCATGTCTGATAGAACATTTGATGGCTGAGAGTTAGATTGATCTGTGAACCCCTCTCCTTCTAGCGTCACTGTGGGTACCGAAATTCGCACTTGTCGATTTCCGTAAAATAAAGAAAGTTAGGAAAACCCTAATTTCCTAGAGATCCCGAATTTCTGCTAAACCAAAAACGTCATGCAACCAGACAGTGAGAACAAACGAAAATTGCGATGAATGTAAATAAAAAGGAACAGCAATAGGAATCTTATTCTGAATCAGTGTTTGAGTGTTACAACGAGGTATGAGCCTTGGCTATGAGATCTATCGGCGAGGCCCCTAGTTCTAATAACCTAAGACAGCAAAAACCTAGTTGAGTCGCAGCTCGAGTATCAAAAATAGAAAATTGCATAAAACGCTAAGTTTGCTGTAAGAGCTCTGAGTAAATTTTCCGGTCCCTTTGCACCTTCGACCTTGGATCTCCTATATACTCCTTAGAGGCGATTTTGCCTTGCCGATTCTGCCCTTGGTCGAATTTATCTTCTCGTGGAAATATTCCAGATCTTTCTAATTCTTGTGTTTATCCTTTGGAAACTTTACATTTATCCTTCAAGACTTAACATTTATCCTTTCCTGCAAAACAAGGGTAAACCTTCATAGGATTTGGGCTCGATTTCATATAGAATCGAAAGTGGGCTTTCAGCCGTGCGGAAGCCCGAATCTCCCGTACAGTGAAGACAATCTCTTGAGGTGTTTAGGCAACTGTCGATTGTCTATACGTTTGATTTTCACTTCTTTCGAGAAAGAAGTCCTCGTAGTTCTCTTTTAAGTAGTAAGGTTTGGAAGATGACTTTGATTGGAAATAAACAAAGACTAAGTTCGTCTTTTTCTCAGAAAGGGGAGTTATAAAGATGGGCCAGAGATGGAATGATCATGCTTGTGGGCCGGTGCGGCCCATACCTTCAAATTTTTGGTCTACTCGACGAACCGGCAAACCGACCGTTCGGGATTGATCTACTCGCCGTTTGGCGAGTACACCGAGCTTGTCCGGTCGACTCGCCATTTGGGGAGTAGACCGTTTGGTCTACTCACCGTTTGGCGAGTAGATCGTGTGGGTTCGGTTTAGTCGAACCGGTGAGTAGACCATTTTGTTTGGTTATGCTCAGATTATTTGAGTGTTCTCGAGGCTTTCTCGGTTTGACGGATTACTTGTGAAATCTAAGTTCGGTTATGCCGCTTTTTGATTTACAAGTTCTCTTTTCTTTTTTTTTCTCGACAAGAAATCTCTCTCGAGAAGTTTCTTAAGGCTGATTTTATCGTGACTGTTTTTGACCCCAACAAAAGCTCATAAAACACCTTTCACAGCTCGCATCATCTGTACCAAAGTATTGGATCCTAGAAAGATCAATGTGCCCAAGTAAAATAGTACAACTGATATCAAGGCGCACCTGAAAGCTTTCCATATCACGATGGGAAGGGCCAAATTCAGAGAGAGCAAAAGATACCCCAGCCATTGCCGCCTCTTCGTCGAGAACCTCCAAGGGGCAGCGCTTGAATGGTTATCCCGCCTTAGGCGAAACTCCATCGAAAGTTTCCACCAAATCGCTTCAGAGTTTTTCTAACAATACTCTATGTTCATAGACCAAGAAACCTCCGAAGCCTACCTTTGGAGCCAGGCTCAAAAGGAAGACAAAACTCTTCGCGACTTCATGAACATATTCAAAATCGTCATGTCAAGAGTTAGCGGAATAAGCGACAAAGTGGCCATAGAGGCGCCCCGTAAAATGCTCTGGTACAAGTCAAAATTCAGGAAGTGGATAACCCTCAACAAGCCGCACACGATCAAAGATGCGCTCAACAAAGCCAGAGACGACATCATCATGAAGAGGAGTCGAAAATCTTATCGCAAAAGCATAAGTCGATGAAGACGTCCTCAAAAGATTCGGCTTCAGACCAAAAGCCCAAAAGGCAAAAACTCTCGTAATGACAAGTATGTCCATCATGAGGGGAAGATCTCCAGGGAGGGCATAACTATGCCATCAACTCCGGATCAGAACAAGGGAGAATGACGGTTAACACGTGGATCCAAAACTTGAATTACGACGAGAACATCTTCTGCGACTTCCACCAGACCGAGGCCACACAATCACCTGCAAAGTTCTCAGGGCAAGGTCACTGCGAAATTACTCGAAGAGCTCTCTGATGTAACTAGCGTAAAGGATCTCATCCGCGATTCCAATCGCCCCCTGAATACTGATAAAACCTCGCAATCGGAGAACTCTTTTTGGGGGAATAAGTCGGGCGAAAAGCGTGGGAGGAGACACGACGACAACAATCGTCGCAGAGTGAACATGATCATCAGAGGATCGCAGTACTGCAACGATACGGTCTCGTCAATCAAGTCTTATCAATGGAAATCTGTTTAAGCGCAAACTGGACAAGCTGGTCTCCACCCCACAAGTTCCAAACATAGCCATCACCTTTGAAGAAGAAGAAACCGGTGGAATCAACCAGCCCTACAATGACCCACTCGTCATTGATCTCGTAATCAGGGATCTCAAAGTTGCCAGAATCCTTATGGAAATGGGAAGCCCAATCAACGTCATCTTCCATGACAATCTCAAAAGGATGAACGTCTTGCTGATAGAAGTCATGTCAACGCCAAACCATCAACATGTTTTCGGTCATAAAGTTGATGACTCTCAGATCGATCAAACTTCCAGTCATGGCAAAATAAGTCATGAAAATCATCGACTTCGCTGTCATCGACCACCCGGACATCTACAACGTCATCATAGGAACGCCTTGGTTAAACGCCATGAAGGCAGTCCCATCGACATATCATCTAGGCATCAAATTCCCGACTCCTAGAGGAATTTCCGCAATCTTGGGATGCCAGAAACAATCGCGAATTTGCTTCCTAGCTGAACATAAGCTAAGGCAAGTCACGACTCCAACGATGGTAAAACCAAATCGCACAAAGATAACTCAGCCATCTGCTGAAAACACTGCAAAGAAAGACGATTTGACATCGTCTACTCAAGCAACGATTGCCGACACCAAAAACCAGCAAGTTGAGCCCAACGCCCTAACCCAACTGGAGGAGATAAACCCAGAAGAACACGTCGATCCAGATACAATCACTAAAACTAAAGCAATCGATGCAGGCACAACAACCGAGTAAACACACTCGCGGCACCAACTGAATTACGAGATGGCTTGATCCCTAAAAGAGGTATGTAGGCAGGTCGTCTGATGTAAGCATGGTTGAGCCAGATGCATGTGCCACAAAGAATAAACCGGGATGGCTGAATGAAAAGCTTGAAGATGAATCAGAGGCTGAAATGGAGCATAATGAGCTTATTTTGGCTATGAAAAACATGTCAAAGAAGATGGAAATGAAGTGGATCAGACTCATGGGCGAGTTAGGACTTTTCTAAGCCCAAAGAAGATCACAAACCAAGAAACTGAAGGAAGCAATTGTTTGCTTGGTTTAGTATGAGCCAGAACCAAGCCTAGTCGAAATTCAAGTCAAGGAGTTAGCCAAAATAAATATTTATTTAGTTTTGAAGACAATTTTAGTTTTAATTAAGTTTTTCTCATTTTCTAGAATTTTAGGAGTTTTCGATTTCCTTCTGGTCTACTTAAACTCTCTTTTGTTTCTGAAATATTCATTCACTTTTTTTCTATCATAGTTCTCTCTAAATCTGGAAAATCCTTTGTTAATCTTGCTAGGAGTTCATTCTCTGACTGCAAAACTTGTCTTTGATCACAAACAAAGTTCATTCTCTTGATCTTAGATGCAACTCACAAGATCTGATCAGTCCAGGGATCATATCAGAAGATCATCCCATCAAATCATTTATCATCCACAATCTGAAATAACCAATCCCTCTCTCAAAATATTCGATCTTCCTCAAAGAATCATGGACAAAAGGATCTCCTCATAAGGAATTTATCATTTGGTATCAGAGCATATTTGAAGGCTCTTGATCTGGGGTTTGATTCTAAAACTTTTCAACTTCTTCTCTTTGTTTTGGGAATCTGTTTTCCATTCTCCACAATTTTCTCTGTATATTTCTCAAAAATCTCTTATCTTTCTATCGGTTGAATCTGCAAGAGGGCCAACAAGATTTAAAAAAAACAATCAAAAGAAAAGTTGAAGAGAAATCCAACTTGGCTGAGGAGAAATCCAGCCTTGGTGGTAAAGCCTCTTGCAAACACAAATATTGCAATTTATCTATCTCTTTCTTCTGTTTTAGGGATTGGGGTTTGTTCTCTAAAAGCTTGATCTTTGTTTGTTTCCGAGCTACTGGATTCACAGAAAAGTTTCACAGAGAAACACAAGAGAGAAACACTGAGAGAAGTGAGGCTTCAGGTATTTGTTTTTGTGCTAATTTTTTTTGTTGAGATTGTAACAAGAAGCGATGTCTGGAAGAAGAAATGGTAGAAGGAGACGTCCTGAAAAGGAGTTAGATTATAACCTGTTTAACTCTGTAACAAAAGCAGCCTTAGAAAGAAAATAAAAATCCATGAGAAAAAGAGATTCATATGCTATTGATGAGTCTGGTTATGAGAAGGAAATGATACAATCCAGGAGGTCACTAGAAAGGCTTAACAGGAGGAGCACACATCATGATAAATTCAGTTATTCAACAAAGAGTTTGCTGGAAAAAAAGACAGAATTTGTTAAGAAAAGAAAAATCTGATTTTAACCATTCTGATTTTGTGCAGGAGAAGGAACAACCATGGAGGCAAGAGACAAACACTAGGAGAGTCACATAACATTCCAGACAGTCCACAGAAGACACATGAGCTTGTTATGGTCGTCACTATCCAAGAATCACATAAGGCAGAACTTGATTATTTGCACAGCCAACAATTCCAAGATGACTTCAAAAAGATTACACAACAAGTAATCAAGGAGTTTTCAAAAGATCAGAAAAAGAGACCATCCCCACAACATTCCTCAGGTGTCAATGAGTCACTTTGTAGCAAGAAGGAGAAGGCTCACCAAGAGCCGAAAGCAGAGCTATCTAAGGTAATAAAAAAAACTGAGACAAAAGATGAGTTTTTTCTTTTCTCTACTCAGTCTAAACTTGTTGTCAATAATACTTATGATGAACTAACTTGTTTTGAACCGGTAGAACTGAGTAGCCTTGTTTCAGTGTCTCAGATCTTAGAAGAACACTCACCAGTAACAGAAGAAAAGAGTCTAACAAAAGGAGAAGTGTTGGTGAAGCCAAACAAAATGGAAGCAGAAACAAAGGATAAGTCATTCTCTTTGGACTCTCAAGAGCACTGTAAGGATATTTTTATCAATAACACTCACCGATTCGTCCTGGCGCGTCATATCCAGGGAATCATCCTCTTTGTCGTCTAGGTGCGTCATATCCTAGGACATTGAGTTGGAAATATCAGCAGCCTTCCGCATCTGTTGTGCGACCCTTCGATCCATCTATTTCTCCTTTTTTTGCTGGACTTGTGTGTCATATCAAGCAGCAACTGGAGTTGGGAATATCAACAGCCTTCCGCAATGTTGTGCGACCCTTCAATCCATCATTTCTCATTCAATTCGTCTGAGATCATATCTTTTACCAATTTCAGAGTGTATTTCTTGGGAGGTTTTCATCATTTGGTATCAGAGCCACTCTGAAAGTGGTATACACTTCTATTATTCACCATTCTCATCTATCCATCTTCTATAAGAATTTTTTTTTGTTATTTCTATTCTAAAAATTGCTGGATCGTTTGAGAAGTATGTGTTCAAGTTTTTCTTTCTTCGGAGAGCAAGATTTGAGGACAAATCTTTTTGAAGAGGAGTATGATGTGATCTTGGGCTGATTTTTGAAGTTATGGACATGAAAGACATTCAAAAATTGACCCATAATGTTTGCTAACATGTCCAGCCTATTTTTATCAAGTTACAAGCCCAAGAACAATCAAAATCAAGTGGTTTCTTTGCTGCCCAAGAAGAGTGACGAAAATCAGAAATTAAATTGCATGGATAGCTTCTCTCTCTTGCATGCAAAGAATGCTTATTTCAAGAACATTTTTCTCTTCATGCAATATTTTGTGATTTCCTAGACAATTAATATCTAGCTTTGTTTGCAAGCTTTGTTTTCTTATAAATAAGCTGTAATCTCAATGAAATAAAATAAGTTGGGAGTTATATTTTTTTGGAATCTTGAGAGTGTTTCTCAGTTTTTGTTCCTTCGGGAACTTTCCGATTCGTCCTGGTGCGTCATATCCAGGGAATCATCCTCTTTGTCGTCTAGGTGCGTCATATCCTAGGACATTGAGTTGGGAATATCAGCAGCCTTCCGCATCTGTTGTGCGACCCTTCGATCCATCCATTTCTCCTTTTTTTTTGCTGGACTTGTGTGTCATATCAAGCAGCAACTGGAGTTGGGAATATCAACAGCCTTCCGCAACTGTTGTGCGACCCTTCAATCCAAATGATGAAAACCTCCCAAGGGATACACTCTGAAATCGGTAAAGGATATGATCTCAGACGGATCGAATGAGAAATGATGGATTGAAGGGTCGCACAACAGTTGGGGAAGGCTGTTGATATTCCCAACTCCAGTTGCTGCTTGATATGACGCACAACTCCAGCAAAAAAGGAGAAATGAATGGATCGAAGGGTCGCACAACAGGTACGGAAGGATGCTGATATTCCCAACTCAATGTCCTAGGATATGACGCACCTAGACCACAAAGAGAATGATTCCCTGGATATGACGCACCAGGACGAATCGGAAAATTCCCGAAGGAACAAAACTGAGAAACACTCTCAAGATTCCAAAAATATAACTCACAACTTATTTTATTTCATTGAGATTACAACTTATTTATAAGGAAACAAAGCTTGCAAACAAAGCTAGATATTAATTGTCCAGGAAATCACAAAATCATGCATGAAGGAAAGAGAATATTCTTGAAATAAGCATTCCTTGCATGCAAGAGAGACAAGCTATCCATGCAATTTAATTTCTGATTTTCGTAACTTTTCTTGGACAGCAAAGAAACCACTTGATTTTGATTCTTCTTGAGCTTGTAACTTCATAAAAATGGGTTGGACATGTTAAGTAACACCATGGGTCAATTTTTGAATGTCTTCCATGTCCATAACTTCATAAATCAGCCCAAGATCACATCATACTCCTTCTCTTCAAAAAGATTTGTCCTCAAATCTTGCTCTCCGAAGACAGAAAACAAACTTGAACACATATTTCCCAAAAGATCCAGCAAAATTGTAGAATAGAAATAACAAAACTTTTTTTTAGAAGATGGATAGATGAAAATGGTGGATAACAGAAGTGAATACCACTTTCAGAGTGGCTCTGATACCAAATGATGAAAACCTCCCAATGGAGACACTCTGAAATTGGTAAAGGATATGATCTCAGACGGATCGAATGAGAAATGATGGATTGAAGGGCCGCACAACAGTTGCGGAAGGCTGTTGATATTCCCAACTCCAGTTGCTGTTTGATATGACGCACAAGTCCCGCAAAAAAGGAGAAATGGATGGATCGAAGGGTCGCACAACAGGTGCGGAAGGCTGCTGATATTCCCAACTCAATGTCCTAGGATATGACGCACCTAGACGACAAAGAGGATGATTCCCTGGATATGATGCACCAGGAAGAATCGGAAAGTTCCCAAAGGAACAAAACTGAGAAACACTCTCAAGATTCCAAAAATATAACTCACAACTTATTTTATTTCATTGAGATTACAACTTATTTATAAGGAAACAAAGCTTGCAAACAATGCTAGATATTAATTGTCTAGGAAATCACAAAATCATGCATGAAGGAAAGAGAATGTTCTTGAAATAAGCATTCCTTGCATGCAAGAGAGACAAGCTATCCATGCAATTTAATTTCTGATTTTCGTCACTTTTCTTGGACAGCAAAGAAACCACTTGATTTTGATTCTTCTTGGGCTTGTAACTTCATAAAAATGGGCTGGACATGTTAAGTAACACCATGGGTTAATTTTTGAATGTCTTCCATGTCCATAAATTCATAAATCAGCCCAAGATCACATCACCTTGTTTCAGTGTCTCAGATCTTAGAAGAACACTCACCAGTAACAGAAGAAAATAGTCTAACAAAAGGAGAAGTGTTGGTGAAGCCAAACAACACTGAAGCAGAAACAAAGGATAAGTCATTCTCTTTGGACTCTCAAGAGGACTGTAAGGATATTTTTATGGTTAATAATGTGGCTGATTTGTTTGTTGTGGTCTCTTCTAGTGATGTAAAATGTTTTGGTCTTGACAAAGTAAAAGAATTTTGTGTTTCAAACTCTGTTTTTGATAACATGATTTATTCTTTAAGAAACTTGAACCAAATAATTTTTCTGACCAAAATTTTTTTTCATGTGATAGTGACATCAATCCTGGCCTTGTTTTGAGTTTTGATCAGTTTATGGAACATAGCAAAAGCCTTGCTCACCTTGAAAAGATATTAGAGCTTGTCCGGCAACAAGCTGATTTCTGTTTCAGAAAACCTTGTGATTCATTTGCTTGTTTTAAAGATAATAGCTTTGATGTGAGTTTTTCTAGGTAAGAAATGTTCTCTGATGCTTTATTTTCATCTGCTTATGTCCGGAACGAACCTAAGAAGTTGCAAGAACCGAAATCACTTAGGGCTCAAACCGAGTTTATTTTTGATTATGTTTTGAAACCTGCTAGTTTATGTTTTGAAACTGCAAAATCTTGGGTTGTCTTAGGATCATGCTTGCAGAATGATGTTGTTTTGAGCTTTGATGATATACTAGTCTACAACACATTCTTTGAAAAACATGGTGAGCCTTTTATAAGTGATTCTTTGTTTGAACTTAATTCTTTGTGTTCATATTCTGAGAAAGTTGGCATGTTTTGAAGTTTTTTATTTTATTGCATGCCTTGGAAACATTAAGGTTTCCAACAGTTTCTTTGATAAACATGCTGAGCCTTTGTTAAGTGGTTCTTTGTTGTGTTCTGAATATGAGAAACTTGTGTACATTTTGAACTTGTTCTTTAAGAAGTCTGTTGTTATGTGCCTTGATACAATTCTTGTCTACAATACATACTTTGATGTGCATTCTGAAAGTCTGAAACAAATTCAGCATGTTCTCAGAAAGAAACTCTTGGTTATTGATCAAATTAAGAACATGTATTTTGAGTGTCCAGGAACAACAAGTTCAGTCTCAAACGAGTGTAAGGAACGAGAGCAGAGACCATGTTTATCAGTCTGAGATTTGGAGATGGAAGTACTTGAGAAAATGGCCTCAAAACTTCAAGGAAGTTTTTGTCCAAAACCTTACTTTGATGTTGCTTTCATGCTTATTTTCTTGATCATATGTCTCACTTCAAACTTGTTTCCTTTTGATGTCGGAGAGGCCGATGTGAAGATAAATATTTTCAAAGGAGGAGGGGATGATGTAACCATGGTTAAGCCAGATGACTATGCGACAAAGGATAAACAAGGATGGCTGAATGGAAAGCTTGAAGATGAACCAGAGGCTGAAATGGAGCATAATGAGCTTATTTTGGTTATGAAAAACATGTCAAAGAAGATGGAAAAGATCTGGATCAGACACATGGACGAGTTAGGACTTTTCTCAGCCTAAAGAAGACCACAAACCAAGAAATTGAAGGAAGCAATTGTTGCTTGGTTCAGTATGAGCCAGAACAAAGCCTTGTCGAAGTTCAAGTCAAGGAGTCAGCCAAAATAAATATTTATTCAGTTTTCAAGACAATTTTAGTTTTAATTACGTTTTTCTCATTTTTCTAGAATTTTAGGACTTTTTGATTTCTTTCTTCTCTACTTAAACTCTCTTTTGTTTCTGAAATATTCATTCACCTTTTTTTAAATCAAAATTCGCTCTAAATCTGTGAACCCTTTGTTCATCTCTGAACATCGATTGGTAGGAGTTCATTCTCTGCAAGCAAATTCGTTCTTGATCTTTTTAGTGAGTTCATTCTCTCGATCAAGGGCACATCTACACAAATGTTGATCAATCCACAGATCTTCACTAAAGTTCATCAACCATCTCAACTTTTATCCATCAAAACCATCATCATCTGTCATCCAAACCATCAGATAAACCTTCAAAGTACCAGGGACCAAGGAATCTCATCCTATGGGGTCGATCATCGTCGAAAGACGAGTTCAACTATCCCCCTCTCTAAAAAGGGGGGGGGAGTGGATATGTATATGTATACTCGTACACTCCCACATTTTAAAATATTTGCCCTTGTAATTGATATTTACCTTTTTGATAGTAAAAAAATGCAATAAAGATTTCTAGAAAGTCTCCCAAATCTCTTTTATCACATTAACATCTCAATATGCGTTCAGAAACACCCATGTATGAAAGCAACATTTACGTATAACCCCGAAAACGGAAATCTTACGAAAAATCAGTCTATCAAAAACCATTCAAATTCGGAACGATTTCAAAACATTGTTCGGATAGCATAAATATCTTCATGATTCTAACTAATCGTCTTTAAAACCCGCAGACATTTTGTTTAGAAAAAGCGTTATACTAAAATTACAGACGAAAAAAATTCTCTACATTACTTCAGAAACGTTTCTTGGTCACATGGTTGAACCAGACTTCCAACCAAAACATGAGACGACCCCGTTCTCAAACACTCGAAGCCATATTTCACACTAGGTATATTTCTGGGAAACAAAGCGAGACGTTGCGTAAAACCTTCGAAAATATACTTCCAATCTTGAAACGCAAAAACAGTCCGACTGTGACTATAAATTTCAAACGAGCACTTGCTCTTATATCACATTAGTCAATTGGCCCTGGCAAATACATCAACCTTTCTTTAAAGGGACGATAAATAGACCTTCCCTTGGTCCTCATACATCTGAATAGGATAATACCGCGCTATAAAAGAAATCCAAATTTTTGGTCAGCACATCCAGGCGACTTAAAAAATTGTCTTTGGAGAGATGCTCGATTCTTACCACACAAGTCGTATAAGCCAAGAACCTTTCAAGAATTTTAAATCGGTACAAATCAGGTTAAAATCGCTACAGATAATCCGACAGCCGATTAGTCATCGCAAAACCTTAAACCAAGAGTAAACCTAGGTCTTGCCCTAAACCAAGCACACTGGTCTATAACATCTAAAGGCATGATATAAAACTGATACGAGATCTCAAAACTTGTCTCTTCATTCATATCTAAATGCTCACGAAGCTTCAAATTTTTTTGAGAAAGATTTTCGAACATTCCTGTCTTAAAAGAGCAACGAATAAAACGACTCACCGAAAGTTAAATATGAGATGACAACTCTATTAAAATAAAAGCATAGTTCATCTGATAAAAGCCGCAAAGCGGGAGGGATTTAAAGCCACAAGTGGCCAGTCCCGATAATCCAACACGGCTGTACTCGTCCTAAGCAAACATAAACGGCCACACCCGACCAAAACATAAGCTAAAAACATAAAGATGAAAGGGGACACTTTCCCATCAAATACAAATGATATCCAACAACCTTCATGGATCAGGCTCGTAATTTCCCGACATCGACCTTCTAAACAAGCAATTGATAACCGGGGCCATTGGCTGATTCACCTCACCAGTCTCGTTGGGGATTCCCGTTTCGATTTCCTCTGAATAGGAAGATATGGGAATCAAAGCCCACTGATCCCAAATCCTCTCTTAGATCCAATGGATCATGGAATCCATGTTCGCATTTCTACGCATGCGAGTGGACTGCCTAGCCATCTCCACATCGGAAGAATATTCAGAGGCTTGTGTAAGGTACAACCCACCACGGCTCCACGGCACTTGCGTTAATCACTGATAGACTTGTAGGTCTTTTCAGCTCCCCGAAGTCATTTGTGAACTGGACGAGCCGATTCTCCATGATCTCAGCGACCTCTTTCTTACACTTCTTGTACGCTCGACGAGCTTCCTTTGCAGCCAACTCCCTCTCGTGAAGAGAGTTTGTTGCCATCTCACCCTTGAAATGGGTGATCTCCTTCTCAGCCATCTCGCCCTTGAACTGAGCTGTGCGTGCCTCCGAGCGGCTCACATTTAGAGTCTTGTTCATACTAAAGATACCCTGCAAAATATTTAGTGTTAGTAAAATTTTTGGCAAAAACAAACAACGTCCGAAGACGAGAAATAACCCCGTTGTACATCCCTTATGCTCTTGCAAATGGTGACAACTCAAAAGGCTAACTCTCAGTCAGGGGCATCCCGAAGTCAAAGAAGTCATCATGATCGGGGCCAAGAGTGTCAAATTCCGACGGGTTAACCTGATCGGTGCTGCTTCCACTAGCTTGCCCATCGAGAAAGTTACAGAACATTTCATCCGAGGGAAATTCCAGCTCGTCGAAACAATCATCGTCCCCGTTCTTAGCAACATGCTTGTCCTTAGGAGATCTTTGACCTCTCCCTCTCCCTTGGAATTTTGTAGGGAACAAACTCATCCATACTCGGCTTCGATTCTTCTTACACTGACAAATCGGGTTGAAGGCGAGAACGATGATACGCCACCGCAAGACAAACTCGTCTTTGGGAAGAAGTACCCTAAAAATATGGACGACCCGAAGAAGATCCCTAACGGTACGCAATTCCTTAGGAAACTGGGGCAGATGATTAGTAACTATGAAACAAAGAAAGTAAGTGCAAGGTTAGATATCTTCGAAACGAAAAACCAACAAATATTTGATCAAGATACCCTTCCGGCCCCATCTACTCCTTAAAATGGGAATGCAGCTATTCTCGACGGATGCACTCTCTATCCATACGAAAAAATAGTTATTCTGAAACTTGTGTGTGTTCAAAACAAACCCCCTGATTATCAGAATATCATTCCTCAGGCTCAAACAATACATGAGCGATTTTTTATATTCCACTGATGATGCAACCCTGACCAGCATCATAGACCAAGGTATGAAAATTAGGTACGAACCGGCTAGTAAACTGATCATAGCTAGGCTTAATGGGCTGTTAATGGGCCTTATCGGTTTGATCCATGAAGTTGTAGACCGAGAGAAGCTAATGGGTTTGATACAAAACATGGATGCCTTGTTCTAATTAAGAAATCAGTGTTTGAGATTATTTAAGAAAGCACCAACAAGAATCTACAATTCATGGTCGAATAATATATCAATCTGACGGCAATTTTTTGACCGTCGACCATGCGAAAGGAATCGACCAGCCGAAGAGTCATATGTTCCAAACCGTCCAACTTCGGTGAAGTCATCATTTCTGGTCAAGTCTTCTATGTTTAAGAGTTTGTTAGTTTCTATGTTTGATTAGTCCTTTTGTATTCCAACCTTTTGTATTCTTTGCCTATTATATAAAGGCTTGCTCTGTATTAGTTCAAATCATTCAACTTTTTAATAAAAATATTTCCTTTTAACTTGTTGAATCATTTGTTCTTCATTGAACATCTTATCTTTTGAGTCGTTGGAGTGTGTCATATCTTCAGGCTTAGAAGTTGGTAGTATCAAGAGACTTTCCGCACCTCTTGTGTCACCTTTCGATCCACATCCCTTGATCATTTGTGGTTTCTAGCTCATTCAGTGGAAGGTTTATCCAATTTACTAATCTTAGAGTGATCCTCCAATTCATGGCGTATCATGTGGTATCAGAGCCACTATGAGGTTTGGAGTTCTTCACAACCAGACATTTGTAACTCTTCATCTTCTAAGAGATCATATGTGTCTTTTGGATGACTGAAGAGAAACCATGAAGAGAATCTAACCATTATTAACTCTTCATCTTTTAAGAGATCACTTGTGTTTGGACTACTGATCAACCATGAAGAAAAGGCAGCACGGAAAGCACAAGAAGAAAAGCTGCAAGAATGGAGGTACAACAAACGTACAACTGAGATGATAGCACAATATGAGCGTGACCAAGAGGAGAAAGTCAAAAGTCACGACCTGAGAGAGACAAATGGAAGAAACCACTCATCAAAGAAGGTACATGAATCTTCCTTGATTCTTGTTCAATGAGAGTCAAACCGAGCAATCCAAAGAAGGTATTCAAAAAGCCACAATCGAAACAAGTTGTAGAAACTCCATCCGCCAGAACTGAAGAGAAGAGAAATAAGGGTTTTGAGAGATGGTTGAAGAGTTTCAAGGCTAAGATCCATCAAAGGATCAAAAATCCACGTCAATCATCAGTGTTGGAAGAAAATCAAGAGGCCAAAGATATCGAACTGGAACTATCGACTGTTTATGTCCAAGCAGAATCTATGGATGAACAGCTACATCAAAAGGAAGAACAAGAGGCTGTAAGTATTCTCTTAAAATTCCAAAAGGTTACTGAAAATGAGGTTGATAGCGGACCAGAAGCTGATCATGAAAAAGATCTCACAACCGTTTATGCTTCAGGTGATATTCTTGGTTCTTTATCAAGTTTACGACCCAGTGGAGCTACTGAGGCCAGAAGAGGGTCTACAATACTTCATCTTTGAGCCTGGAATAGGGGTGTGTGTGCACAAGAACAGTAGGAACACCTTGGTTGAGCAAAACCATGTCGGTTCATTCGTCTTAGAAGGTCCGGATTTGAGGAAAAATCCTTTTAAAGGAGGAGGGGATGATGCAACCCTGACCAGCATCATGGACCAAGGTATGAAAATTAGGTACGAACCGGCTAGGAAACTGATCATAGCTTGGCTTAATGGGCTGTTTATGGGCCTTATCAGTTTGATCCATGAAGTTCTAAACCGAGAGAAGTTAATGGGCTTGAAACAAAACATGGAGGCCTTGTTCTAATTAAAAAATCAGTGTTTGAGATTATTCAAGAAAGGTCCAGCAAGAATTTACAATTCATGGTCGAATAATATATCAATCTGACGGCAAGTTTTTGACCGTCAACGATGCGGAAGGACTCGACCAGCCGAAGATTCATTCATTCCAAAACTTCCAACTTCGGTCAAGTCATCATTTCTAGTCAAGTCTTCTTTGTTTAAGAGTTTGTTAGTTTCTATATTTGATTAGTCCTTTTGTATTCCAACCTCTTGTATTCTATGCCTATTATATTAAGGCTTGCTTTGTATTAATTCAAACCATTCTACTTTTTTAATAAGAACTTTTCCTTTTAACTTGTTGAATCATTTGTTCTTCACTGAACATCTTATCTTTCGAGATGTCGGAGTGTGTCATATCTTCAGGCTTAGAAGTTGGTAGTATCAAGAGACTTTTCGCACCTCTTGTGTCATCTTTCAATCCACATCCCTTGATTTTTTGTGTTTTCTGGCTCATTCGGTGCAAGGCTTATCCAATTTACCAACCGTAGAGTGATCCTAATCCAATTCAGGGCGTATCAACTGGCTTCAGCAAAGCCTTGAAATTATCAGCATCAAGACTCATGCCACACTCGTAGCTCACAATCAAGATACCAATAAGATGTTCCTAGCTAGTAGGAGTAATCTGGCTTATCGACAATCCAAACCGATCCAAGGTTTGAACAATTATCCCCGGGATGGGAAACCACAAATGTAAACGCAGAAGAAAAGCGCCATAGCATGTGAAGTAACCAACCGGAGGAGCATATGCACGTTCCCCAGCCGTTGGAAGTCAAAACTCAACCGAGTCCGAAACATGGCAGAAATGTCAGACGGTGTTGAGGTACGAAGTACAACTATGGCTCGCATAACCAGGGGCTCTTTTAGTACGAACCAGGGGAGGAAACCACAACTCATACGGAGGAGCCTTTAAATCGCGCGTAGGAAGCCAATATGCAGCGGCTTCCTCAAGATCAACGGAGTGTGCCAAAAATTCGACCTTCGCCACAATTTCACCATCATGGGTACAAAGACTCTCGGGATTGAATCAGGAAGGCAAAGCATTGTATGAAGCTCTTTGGCCTGAAGACATGATCAAGAACAACAAACGAAAGAAATTGAGAGAAATATTTTTCTACTTTAAGAGAAGCTCTTGGGGAAGTAAGAAAATAAAGAATTTGAAAACTTACTCCACATACTTGTAGGCAAGAAAAACATACAATTCATCTTTAGACTTCAGGCATTAATGCTGCCTAACTTGCGTAACTTAACTAACCGCGCGCAAGAACGTCATGATTCTAACGAGCTGGGGGCTAACTGTTGGGGTCAAAATCGTTTACGACGAAATCTATGTCTGAAAGTTTCCAAAAAATTTATTTTCTGAAAAAGAAAATAAAAAGTTTGGGAAACAAAAACTTCGGATAAATTCAAAAATGAAGTATACGACAAGTTATCAGGAAAGACTCAAGAACAACAAAATGATTGAAAAAGTCGTGTCAAGCTACCTGATGGCGAGTTTAATGGACCATGTCCAACTAGCCATCAGGCGAGTTGGAGCATCTCGCCTGACTTGCCTCATGGCGGTTAGATTGTCTCCATCCAACTCGCCATCAGGCGAGTTTAGATTGTTCATCCAACTCGCCTTATGGCAAGTTAGACTGTCTCGATCCAACTCGCCATTAGGGGAGTTAGATCAGCTTGTCAAAATCGCCTGATGGTGAGTTGGATTGTCTCGATCCAACTTGCCATTATGCAAGTTTTATCAGCTCAAACAACCAGCCAGATGGCAGGTTGGATTATCTCCATCCAACTCGCCATTAGGCGAGTTGGATTGACCACGTCCAACTCAGCGATTCGGATCAGCATCACCCTTCTCTGTATCGACCAGTCTCTCCTTTCAATCTTGACCACAATGTCTCTTGTTTCGTCTCGACTGGATTTACCATTGGAACTTTACGATAAAAACCATAAAGACTTGTTTTCTCATATAAAATCAAATTGGTCGTATAAAACGGCAACGGCTGACTTAACCCCAAATTTTCCTTGACTATACGAGTGATTTTAACTATTTATTAAGCCGACATCGTACCAAAGGTGTTCTTTCGAAGAAATCGTAAAAACGTTTGTCAAAAACGGCCCGAAAAGGTATAAAAAGCAGCGAAATGTCCACTTACGAATGTAGACAAAATTGAGCCCAAGGATACTATGATGGTTTATCTATTGTTCGCAAGAAAAGATAAATATCTAGTCTGGAAGATAAATGTTAAGTCTCAAGGGATAATCATGATGATTAAAGAAAAATGAAAGCGATAAACTCGACTTTTCTGAAAGAGAAATTCGCCTTAAGGAAGAGTATATAAGAAACACCAAAGCTAGAGACGCACACAAAGAACACACAGTAAACTTAGCACTTAGAAGAAAAGAGGCAATTTTTCGTTTTCTAGTTGTGACTCAACTAGGTTTACAAGTCTTAGGTGGTTAGAACTAGAGAACTCACCAACATCTCTTGCGGCCTAGGCTTTACCAATTGTAACGCTCATTCACAAATTTGGAAAAAGATCTTCTTTGCTCTCTTTCGTTTTTATTTATTTATTATTTTGTCTGTTTTCATGAGCGTAACAGAAATCTAGGACCTCTGGGAAAGTTAGGGTCTATAAATTTCCTTATTTTTCGGAAATCGACAGTACGAATTTTGGTTCCCACAATATCCATAGAGACTTGATATCTCACAAAATAGACTTGAGTTTTAGATCAAGCTAGGTTAATATTATAAAAGCAGTAAATCATGTAGTAAAGTAAGGCAGTAAATAGTAGAGAAGTTTGTAAGCAAAGAAAGGAAGGGTACTAGACTTAAAGTTTCATTCCGGCAATCAGAATTCTAACCTATATATTCTAAGGGTTTGACCTATAACTCGAATTCAGTACTAAGATATCTAGCTCTCGCTGCAAGTCTAATCAGATGACTAAGTCCTATGTACCAGTTTGTCGCAAGCGAACAAGGAACGAGCATCAATCGATACTATAGGCTGAGTGCCGATCGATACTTTATCAGACAAGCATTAACGCCATAATCGATATGTCACTAGGTTAACTAAGCCAGTCGTCGCGTGCGCCTAAAAACCTAGCTCTGCAAAATTATTATTAGGTATTGAACCTACTTTCGTAGTTCTCTATAGTCCTAAGATCATGGTTTTAGTTAGATAATCTAGAACACAAGTAGTTAGATCAATTATGTGAAGGAATCTTTTAAATCACCCTAGTAATTCTATATCTAAGAAGATCATCAAAACCCTACAAAACCTAAATCTAGCAATGGATCTACTCAGACATGATAGTTGTCACAAAAATCACAGATGAATAGATATAGAATATAATAAATCAAAACCAAAACCAAAACCAAAACCAAAACAGTTCCGAAAGGACTCTGAAGGAGTTCCTCCTTTATATTCTAACCTAAGAGAAAACATAAAACAATAGAATAGAAAGCATAGCCTAAACAATGGCTTATTAAACACATATAGGGTTTTTAGTTGGCCACGAGCATTTTGGTAACTTGTGGTGAATTTTGGGCCTTAGTCGGTCTTAAAAAAATATTCGGGCCATCTTCTGGCATCAGTGTCGATCGACACCAAGAGTTCCCCGTCGATCGACACTCCTTCTAAATCTCGACAGCTTCCTCTCGCAAGGCAAACATTCCACTCTTCATTAAAAGGGACATAACTTTAGATCTAACCGTCAACTAGATTGGTGGAATTAGAAAGCTAAGTCAAAGCTCTATCTTGTCTCAAAAGATGAGCTCAATCTCACCGTGGGAAGTTCTCCATCCATATATAAACTTCTGACGCATCTATGCAGTTCTGCACCTCCAAAATTACCAAAAAATTCTCCAAAACTTACCTGAACCTGAAAACAATCTAAAACAGACTCCAAATACATATTATATACTCTAAAAAGCACATATACTATGGGTGAACTCTGGTAAAATCCATAGTATTTCAACTCTCCCAAACTTACCTTTGCTTGTCCTAAAATAAAGAACATATCAAATTCTGTAAAACAAGTTTGAGATCGCAGGGACTCATACAATTTTTAACTTACTAATATCACCTATGAAATGTTGCAGTCACATTGAAACAATTCCAACTGTAGAGGTATTTTATATTCCCTATTGGTATAGCCTATTTATTACAAGTTTTAGGCCATGTTTTAGGCTCTATTTAGGGTATATTATGTGTGTCTAGGATATGTTTTAGAGTATTTACAGGTTCAGGGATGTTTTGGAAGTAAATGGAGATACTTGGAGCTTGTGGAGCATTTGGAGGAGAAGAATCTGTAGATGACTATTTGAGGAGTTGAAGTACAAGACTGTCGTTGATCGACGACACAGCCTTGGAGTCGACCGATGATGAAAGACCAAGGTCGATCGATGTTGCACACTTACCATCGATCAACACCCAACTCGCAAGGCAGCCAATTGAAAAGTGCAAGTTCAGAAAACAAAAGGCAAGAATGCCCTGGACGAGTTTTGACCTAGGTTTTAGAGTTTTTATATTTATGCTCATGTATTGAGAGCATACAGAGTGTGCAATTACAAGTGTAGGCAAGGCTTGACACAACTCACGAAACTTTTATAGTTTTAGGTTTTTAAGGGAGAAGATTCATAACTCCTTAGGGAGATTTGTATTGGAACCCTATTATTTTGTATATGCATTCTATTCAGACTATTGTTCTTTCTGTAATTTTGTCTGAGTAGTCATCAACTAGATTTAGGGTTGAGTGTACCATTCATGGATTAGCCCAAAAGTAAGATTGCTAATTAAGTTAATATCCATCAATAAAGTTGTGCTTAATGCTTGCATTCTAGAGTAGCTAACTAGGATCTCGAAAGTAGGAAATGGATGACGACAAAGTAGGTTCTATACCAGAATAGACTTCATTGAACTAGGCTGTTAGGCGCATGCGAGAGCTGGTCTAATAAATCTGGTGGACTTATCAAATCTCGTTCACACTTCCTTTTGATTTCACCGTCGATCGACATCAGGTCATAGTCGTCGTCGATGGTCTTTCCTTTTGCTCGCATACGAGATTTAGAGTTAAAAGGGTCAGGATAGTTAATATTTGAGTCCTAGTATATTTACATATCCGTGCTTCATATTCAGTATAATCCATTAGGCTTGAAACCCTAGATCTAGTATATTTACATTTGCATCAAGATAGTTTATTAGAATATTTTCATATTTGAATTATTAGCATATTTCTATATTGCATATCTATTTCTTAATAAGGATATTTTCTTAACTAATTATTTGCCACCAATATATATATTCATCTAGCTTAATCCTTAGAAATAAGAAATCTATTGTGTGTCATTGCTCTCTGTGGATTTGATTCCTAAGTACTACAGCTGATCTATTTTGGTAAAAGTACTATTTGTGTGTTAAGACTAGGGTTAATTTGATAGTGATTTGTTTAGGATATCTATACACTGCTAGAACAATAAAAACACACATGTCAAATTTGGCACCGTTGCCAGGGAGCATTTATCGCCATTAGATTTAATTTCTAGGTTTTAGTCTAGGTTCGTTACTACTTTCAAGGTACTAATTTTTTTTTCTTTTCCTTGTTTTTCAGGTGCATGCAAAGACACATTAGGAGAAAAAAGGACAAGAACTACTATTCTCTAACCCGATAGACTCGAACGTACGATCCGCAAAGAAAGACGACAAGCATCAACCGAAAGCAACAACACCGCATCGACCGACTCTTCTTTATGGACAACAACCACCGACATCAGAACTCGAGCATCGACCGACAATGATCACATAGCAACGACAGACAGAAAAGTATATGCATTGATCGACATAAGCATATGAGTTCAGATGGTTGCGACTTTAGTATTGATTAGGAACGAGAATGGAGACCTCCATGACCTAGACGGTCATCTGCGTAATGCAGAAGGTCAAAAGATAGAGGAGAAATAGAAGCTGGACAGGTGCACCAGCTCAATGCACTGATTGAGGATGATTTTTAGGTATAGGTGAAGAGAGAAAGACTACAAAAGAGAGGATTCAGTGTAGAAAAATTGAGTTTGCCCGACAGTTCACATGGACATCGATCGACAATGGTTACGGGGAATCGATCGACGGTGCTTGTGAAGTTAGTAGAATCGAGAAAATCTTCAAACATCGTTCGACGCATCAATGGTTCGCAGCAGCAAAAATGGGTTCCCTTCCCAAAAAAACATGAATATGACAACTCCGGAGAAGAAAATGGGTGCATCAGAGACCATGATGGTTGACAAAACTACCAAGGAACATCCCAGAAAGAAACAGAGGATTGTCTTGAGAAGAAAAGTGATCCTGGAAAATTTGTGGTGCCAAGTCTGATCAAAAGCCACAAGTTTTCCAATGCCCTCTGTGATATTGGATCATCGGTGAGCATCATACCCAGAGCTATAGCATAAAAGTTGAACCTGAAATTTGCAGCCTTCCAGCGATTCTTTCATCTTTGTGGATTGCTCTAGAGTGAATTCAGGAGGTATTTGTAGAGATATCCCACTGCAATTTCAGGATGTCTTAGTCTCGATAGACTTCCAAGTGATGGATATCCAGATCAACTGGAGTTCTTCCTTGTTACTTGCTGGCTACCATGGGAGCTCCCTACGACATGAGGACAAACAGGTTATGCCTTTCCTTGATTGATCATAATGTTTATTATGAAATTTATAAGAATAAACCTGCGCTCACGGAATTGTGTGATGATGCATAACTTGTGGCCACATGCTTCTGCGATATGTATTCAATGAAGAGTCAGAAGATGGAGCATCGATTGACACCCAACCCAGACCATCGATCGACACGCTTGCAGTTCAACAATCGGTCAACACCCACCCTGTGTTATCGATCGACACTCACACTCCAGAACCGATCAACAACTGCCACACGGATGGTGGTTACAACAAAGCCTACCCAGAGTACGACAAAGACTACAGAGAAGAAGAGATCATCGAGTATTGTGGTATTGCTATTGAAGAGGCTAGTGTTTTTCATATTTCCCATAGACTTGGGAAATCGACATCGATTGGAGGCAACCCTATGCCATCAATCGATACTGACCAAAAATCAGCATACGAAGTAGATTCAGCTGCAGAACGCGAGAAGGAATATGATTATTTACAAGCAGATGATTTCGGTATCATGAGAGATCCAGACAGTCACACAAGAACTATGGATGGCAGACTACTTAATGTCACAAGGGAAGATATTGCTGACATTCTGCCATGGCAAATGGAGCTGGAAACCTTTTCGCGCATTAGTCTGGTTATCGAGCAACGATCGACGGTCACCATACACCATCTATTGACACACGTCTAGTATGCGGCGGATACAATAAAGATTACAAAGAGGAAGAGAAGATTGAATATCGCAGCCTGGCATTAAAGGACGTTTGCTGGGTAATGAACGCGATAATGGATAATCAAGCACCGATCACATGCTACTCATGGCCTTCGAATGACATCAGATGCGAACAAGAACACGAACATGGAGCAGAAGAGACAGATATTGGTAATCTCAGACCAGATGAGTTTGGAATTTTCAGAGACCCAAAGGGACTTGCACATGCACTTCATGGAAGAATCCTACATTTATCTAAGGAGGATGTAGCAGATGCCCTTATTATGGCTAATGGATCGAGTACTTTTTGGACAGCAGCAACAGCCATCGATTGACGCACACTAGTCAGCATCGATCGATATTGAGGAACAGAGGAACGAGCCGATCCGTACTGATCTAGACACTTTCATGCCACCATTGATCGACACCAACATCAGGACATTGATCGATTGACTGTTTGAGCAAGGTACGCAAGCTTTCGATACTGAAGGCAACATACTTTTTTGCTGGGAAAAGAAAGATGAGTATGGCATCTACAGAGATGAGAATGGTAATGCACAAGATACAGACCGAAGGGTTGTAATTGTGTAAACTGAAGACATGAGAGCAGTTCAAGAGAGAGCTAATTTGTTTGACCAGAGCTACATATGTTTACCAGAACATGCAGCAAGGATCGCTATGTCTAGGAAGGATCAACAGACATACACTAGAGAAGAGATTTATGATATTGTGAATGCTATATACAGAACTCAAGATATGTCATTGGATGATTTCAACAAGAGGTTGGATGATGTTTATTTTCCTATAGACACCTGCCTCACCGGTTTGACTGCACGCATGGATGAAATGAAGCAAGATTTGGATATCGTTCAAAGACATCATGCAATTGGGGCAGACTACCGAGCATCGATCGACGGCAACATGAAGCCATCGATCGACATTGAAGACAACGAACAGAAGACGGCAGCAGAAACATTATTGGAGGATAGGTTCGATGAGATTGCATTTTCTCGAGCCTGATGAAGGAAGATATTTCTAAGCAACTCAACTATTTATCAAAGAATACAAATGCCAGATTTAGAATACTACAGCGCAGTATTGAGAAACTACAAAAAGAAATGTATTCCATGGACTTTTCAACAATAGTTACAAGGAATGAGAAAACTAGAGGAGATGAGGCAACAAGGAGCTTCATCAGTACATGGTTTCAGAAGAGCAAAGAAGCTGTAGACACTTATTTTCCAAGTGTTGATCCAACTTCATATTAGTCAGAGAGTTCACAACGTCGAGCTTAAGACTATAACCAAACGCTGAGTGGGAGGCAACCCACTATTTAGTAAGCTTTTATTTCGTTTTAACTTATACTACTACTTATTTTGGGTTTTACTTTGTTTTATAGACTGCTTGAGCCACCATCGATCGACACCATGGAGGCACCATCAGTCGACATTGGATTGCGACCACCGATCGACCACACACGCCTACCATCGATCGATACTCTTTTACAGATTTTGGTATCGAGTTTTTCTACTTAATATATTTACTTATAATTTAATTTTTTCCGAAACAATCTGGGGCGGATTACTCCTGGGATAGTGTGATTTAAGTTTGGGGGAGGTTCGCTAATGCTAGTTGATTTTTTTGAGTTTTATTTCTATATTTATATAAGTTCTCAAAATATTTTATTGAGTCAAGAAGAAGATTATGATCAAGATTTATTATTGACTAACCACACTTTAGCACCATTTTTAGAAACTTGTTGCAGAGATTACTAGAGATACCAAAGTGGATCATCCTGCCACTATATCACACTTACTTAGAAAGTTTAAAGGAACCGAAGCTGATTTCCAACACTAATGCTGACACTATTGCTTGCTTTGGGGATTGGTATACACTGGATCGGATTCCTTCTGCAATTCGGTAGGTACAAGTCATTGCACCTTTGGTTCCCTTCTCTCTTTCTCTTCAGCATCTAACTAATAGCTTAAAAGATTGAGATGACTTCCCGAGATGCAGAGGGGTATGTAAATTACATATGACCCCATTATTCTAATTCAGAGGAATGATCACACATTGTTGGAAGTGAGGGGTAGGTACATTACCGATGACCCCACTATTCGCCTACAGCTTAGCCCAAAAAGCAAAAGAAACAGAAAAGAAAAGAAAAGAAAAGAAAAAAAAGGAAAATCAAAAATGAGATGGCAAGATCGACTGTATCAACATGATTATCCATTAAGTTTGAGATTTAGAAAGATTCAGGGAGAAAAGGGGGGGAAAGGAATTAGAGAAGACTTTTTGCCACGTTGTTCAGATACTTGCAGAGGTAGAGTCCATGAGTCTTTTGATCAATATTCCCAAGGTAAAACCTACACTTTATTTTATGTAAAGAAATGAAATCAGTAGAGTGGTGAATCAGACTAGTATTTGCTAAGTTGTTGGTAGACTGGATTTGGTTGCTATACTAGGATAGGGTATATAAAATTTCTCTGTGATTGACTTGATAGGATGTGGTTACAACGAAGTAAGGTGACAGCTATACTTAGTCATTATTTGAGTCTTCGCTTCAGAACCTCTATCACATGCTTAGGTTGCTTGAGGACAAGCAAAAGGTTAAGTCTGGGGGAGTTGATATAGCCAATTTATTACCAGTTTTAGGTCATGTTCTAGGCTCAACTTAAGGTCTATTATAGTGTGTCTAGGATATGTTTTAGAGTATTTACAGGTCCATGGAAATTTTGGAGATAAATCGAGATACTTGGAGCTTTTGGAGCAGTCAGAGGAGAATAATCTGTAGCTGGCTATTTGAGGAGTCGAAGTACAAGACTGTCATCGATCGACGGCACAGCCTTGGAGTCAACTAATGATAAAGACCAAGGTCAATTGATGTTGCACACTTGCCATCGATCGACGTCCAACTCGTAAGACAGCCGATTGAAAAACCCCAGTTTAGAAGACAAATGGCAAGAATGCTCTGGACGTGTTTTGACCTATGTTTTAGGGTTTTATATTTATGCTCATGTATTAAGAGCATGCAGAATGTGCAAGTACAAGCGTAGGCAAGTCTTGACACAACTCAGAAAACTTTATAGTTTTAGGTTTTTATGGGAGGAAATTCATAACTCCTTAGGGAGATATGTATTGGAACCCCATTATTTTATATATGCATTCTATTGATACTATTGTCATTTCTTTGATTTTGTCTGAGTAGACATCAACTAGATTTAGGGTTGAGTGTAGCATTCATGAATTAGCCCAAATATAGGATTGCTAATTAAGTTAATATCCATTAATTGAGATGTGCTTAATGCTTGCATTCTAGAGTAGTTAACGTGGATCTCGAAAGTAGGAAATGGACGACGACGAGACTAGATTATGTGCCAGAATAGACTCCATTGAACTAGGTTGTTAGGCGCATGCGAGAGCTGTTCTAATAAGTCTGGCGGACTTATCAAATCTCGTTAACACTTCCTTCTGATTTTATCGTCGATCGACATCAGGCCATAGTCATCGATCAATGGTCTTTCCTTTTGTTCACATACGAGAGTTGGAGTTAAAAAGGGTCAAAATAGTTAATATTTGAGTCCTAGTATATTTACATATTTGTGCTTCCTATCCACTATAATCCATTAGGCTTGAAACCCTAGATCTAGCATATTTATATTTGCATCAAGTTAGTTTATTAGAATATTTCCATATTTGCATTATTATCATATTTCCATATTGCATCTCTACTTCTGATAAGGAATATTTTCTTAACTGATTATTTGCCACCAATATATATATTCATCCAGCTTAATCTTTGGAAATAAGAAATATATTGTGTGTCATTGCTCTCTGTGGATTCGATCCCTAAGTACTACACCTGATCTCTTTTGGCAAGACTAATAATTGTATGTTAAGACTAGGGTTAATTTGATAAGACATTTACACTATAAGACACATTTACACTTATGAATAACACTATGGGTCACTTTCTTCTACCCACACACTTTTTTTAACCATTTGCACAATTTCGTTAACTTTTCTAACTAGAGCAAAACTATGGTGGTCCCCATTCTCTTCCCTATTTTTCATTTCTTCTTTATCATTTAAAAATGAATCTGAACAGAAATTTCTCTTGCAAAAAAATAGTCACCAAAATTGAAAAGGTGTATGAGCGCCGTCCGTGGTCACGTACTATAGATGTCGGGACTACCCTAGTCAATGAACTATTCACCGGAATCTTCCGCCACGACCACCTCCATCAACCGCGCTGTTCTTCATTCTCTACTGTCTTTTCTTCCGCGGTGTCCGTGATAAGCTAATATTGACGTGATGGAGCAGCTGAAGAGCTTCGTTGTCGGCAACCTCAACCTGTGTGCTCCAGTTCGTCCGAAATACACATCAAGTCAATTTGTCTCCTCCTCGTCGTGGTCGTCTTGCTATGGACCAGAAACATGGACGCCGGAATCGTCGTCGCTTAATTTGCAGATCGAAGAGAAAGCTTCACTGGAGAAACAATGGTGAACTTTTGATTATTTGCATATATGGTCCTCGAATCTTGCTTATTCTCCAATTTGTCTCAAATTTTTAATTTGTTTAATCTTGTTCACGAATTTGTCCCGAAAGTTTTAATTGTGCAATCCAGACCAAGGATATATTCTGATTTTGCAACATGGTCCCTCTTGTTTTGTTTACTTTCATTTATACCCTAGATGCTTTAGATTTGGAAATAAATCCTTTTGATTTAGTCTCATATTTTCAAATGTAATATATATATATATATATATTACATTTGGAAATATGAGACTAAATCAAAAGGATTTATGTTGGAGTTCATTTAGATATATATATTTAAATTCATCTTAAAAACCACAAGAAGTTAGACAATGAGACATATATCTAAATGAATTCAAACAATGTACTAATTAAAATCTCATATATCATAACTAGTGTAATATACATATGAATTGGTGTACATGTAATTTTTTTTTAAAACATTTGTACACGTGGACACTGAAATATATGTGTACATTGTGACAAAATTTGAATGTGCAAATATTGAAACTTGTAAATGTATGTGACAAATTTTCAAGGTGCACATGTTAATCATTGCATGGCAACCACGGCGAGGAGGATTGCATTGATATTAGCATGTTTTGAGGGGAAGAGGAGGTCATGACGAACACGAAGCAGAGGAAACTTGGTCGTGGTGGCACTCAGTGGTGGTGCTATTGTGGCAGAACATGTGAAGATGTACATTCTTTTAATTATATATGTTGTACACATACGACGATGTACACGTTTACACACATAATCTATGTACACATCTACACATGTACACATACACATACTTACATATATGACCAATCGTAAATCTATGTACACATGTAAACTTGTATGCATGTACACATATACATAAAGCCAAAACGAAAAGTATACAAAGCATTGTATTTGACTGTTCTAATATTCAAACCACCAATGTATGTTAAAACTTATTTAATGTACAAAATTACATGTGTATATGTGAATTTTTGTTAAATAATGTACATATGGGCAATGATATATATGTGTACACGTTGATGACACTGGCTGTACAAATATTTAAACTTGCAAATGTATGTAAGAAAAAACTTTCGATGTACACATGAATCATTGTACAAGTGAACTGATGTGTAAATATGAATCATTGTACATGTTAATAGTGATTAAAAAGAAATTTTTGGTTTTGATTAAAAAGAGATTTAACAATTTTGCCTACAATTGTTATTTTGGACAAATTAACTACAAATTTGGTAAATTAAGTAACATAATTAGTGGTAATTAGCTTCTCATTCATTTATATCATTACAATGTACATAAGAAATGACTCATACCTCATTAATATGTTATGATTTTAATAGTAATTAGTTTTTCATTTAGCTCATTTTAATCATTTGCAATATATATATATATTGCATCAGAAAATGAGGAATAAACAAAATAAAACAAATAACATGGATCACTGTCACAAAAATGGAAAATTCGGTTGGACTAGATTGCACAATTAAAAATCTGAAGAAAAATTTGTGAAGAAACTTGAACATATTAAAAGTTTTAGACAAATCGGAGAATAAGTATGAGTTGGAGGACCAAATGTGAAAATAATTAAAATTTGACCATTGTTGCTCCAATCAAGTTTTCTCTTCGAGCTGTGAATGATAACGGCGATTTCGGCGTTCATAACGCCGGTCACGAGCATGACAACCACGGCGAGGAGGAGACAACTTGAGTTTGATGCGGATTGCGGTAGAGCTCTTGGAATGGATTTCGCGGTTTAAAGTCGCTGCCAACTGAGATCTCCGACTGCTCCATCACGGTGTTGCTTCCTCAATCGACGATAAAGATCTCTAGAAGCTTGCGACGATGTCGTTTCCCTCATAATTGTTTTCGTTGCAAGCTTGAACCATCGTTACCATCTGCTAAAAAAAATTGTGAAAAGATGATATTAATTAGTGGACCCTACTAATTACATTTAGTTACTTTTTACTTGAAAAAGAAGGGAACAAGTTAAGCAAAAGTGTCTTAAGAGTTGAAAGTGTCTTATAGAGTAATAAAAACTTAAAAAGTCTCTCGGGATGTAAATCACTCTAATTTGATAGTGATTTGTTTAGGATATTTATACTGTGCTAGAACAATAAAAACACACATGTCACCTATCATAGCTTAGCAACCAAATCCATCTAGCCAACAACTTAACTAATATTGTCGGACTAACTCTACTAACCTCATTTCTTACATATATAAGGTACAAGGTTTACCATGGAAGTATCAGTCAAATGACACATAGACTCTTACCTTAGCATGTATCTTAGTACACATGTAGTCTTATTCTAGCTTCATTTCTCCATATTTTTCTCTTCTTTGAATCTTTTACTTTTATCTTTTATTATTTTTAATCTAATGAATCAATGACGATGATGGAGACTTCTTGTTCATCTTTTTTTTTTCTTTCTTTTGACAAAATGTAGGCGAATAATTGGGTAATCAGTAATGTACATACCTCTCACTTCCAACGAGGTGTGATCATTACTTTTTAAATTAGAATAATGGGGTCATAGGAAATTTTCCTACCCCTTTGCATATTCAGGAAATCATCTCAATCTTTTATTTTCTTTATTTTTCTAGATGCCAAAGAGTGGAGAGAAGGCAACCTAAAATAGACAGACTTTTAGATTTTAGACCCGAAAGAGGAATCTGATCTAGTGTATACCAAGCCCCAAAGCAAGCAACTTAAGTTAAATTAGGTTGGAGGTTAGCTTTGGTTCCTTCAAACATTCTCAGCATGTGTGGATATGACTTGCAGGTGATCCTCTTTGAAAAAGATCATAATCTCCTTCTTGACTCTATAAAAACATAATGAAAACATAAAGATAAAGCTCAAAACACAACATCAGTAACTATCTCCCCAGACTTAAACAACACTGTCTCTAGTATTGTGCAATCTAATACTGGTGACGAAAATAAAACATAAATAAAAAAATTAACAAGGAAAACGAGTTATACATGCCGTATGGAATGAGCATCGTCGACATTGACCAGGTGTCGCGCAATGCTCGTGTGAAGTGGTGTCCACCAACACCAGCCAGTGGTTGTCGATCAATGCTGGTATATCAACTCATCTTCCGCAAAAAAAAATTTGATGACATAAAATAAAACAAATAAAAAAATTAATAAAAATGAAAACTAATTTAAAACTTACCTAACATTGGGTAGCTTCCCACTTAACGATTATTTCAGTTTTTAGCTTAACTTTTGGAGACAATATTTTTAGGAACCAAAATTTTCACTATCGATTTCCTTAATCGGAGAAAAGTCAAGAAGCCTAAGTTTCCGTGAGGTTCTGGATTTCTACTAAGCCAAACTTCAAGTAATCAAAATACAAAAAACAGACACAGTAAAATATAAATCGTAGTAAGAGCAGAGCAATGGAGATCTTATTCCGAATCCAAATATGAGTGCTACAACATGTTAAATCCTTGGCCGTAAGAGCTGTCAGCGTATTTTCTAGTTCTAACTACCTAAGACCTTAAAACCTCGTTGAGTCGCAGCTCGATAACAAGAAAAGAAAAAAACTGCCTGCTGAGTTTGCTGAGAATTTCTTGTGTGTGCATCTCCTTGCCTTGGTCTATCTTATATATTCCTCCAAGGTATGTCGTCTTTCCTTTTCTGCCCCTATTCGGGTCTATCTCTCTGCATAATTCTTTCTTATCTTCTCGATCTTCCATGATTATCTAGAAACTTAACATTTATCTTCTTATCCATTTATCTTCTACGGAAATTAGGTATATCGTCATTGTAACCATGCTAATTCTCGTCCAAAATCGTAAATGGGCCTTTCGTTACGTTTTATACCTTTTTGAGCCGTTTTGTGACTTAAGCGTTTTTACGATTTCTTTCAGAGAAATCGCTTTCCAAATAATGTTTGTTTTATCATTGTTTTTCTGCAGGATATTAAAACCGATTGTATAGTCGAGATAGTATTGGCGTTAAGTTAGCCGTTATTGTTTTATACGACCGACTCGAAGTTTTTACGAGAAGACAAGACTTTGTCGTTTTTATCGCGAAACTTCAACGGAAATTCTAATCATGAGGAAACGAGAACCAGAGGTCATAATTTGATTCTTAGACCGCTTCGAATTGTCGATAAGTCAACTCTCCCCCGTCGGTCTACAACATCTCGCTCAACTTCTGGTTTTGAGCTAAAAGCAAGGGATGACCTTAAGTGTTGACTATCTTTAGGCTTTTCTTTATCCACATGATACGAGTTTGCCGCTCTAGTATTGTCTCAAGCCGAGGAACCATATGACAGTGATCAAGGCGTTTACGTCTAACTTTCACAACTGGGATAAATTCTACTTCTTTGTGTGTATAGACAGCACCTAGGTTGCAGAAAAACGCATCCCTGTTTTTAGGCATGGATGGGGTCCCAATGGTATCGTGGCTGGATACTTTGGTCGTTCCTCTTTTTGTTGTTGTCTGACCACTTATCTATTTTCTTTATTTTTCAGTTGTCGATCCTCTTCCCCTGTTACCTGCAGACGTGCTTATTGTTAAGGATATTCTCTGTGGCGGTCCATTTTACTGAGCTTATTTCTCTTTGAAAAGATTTCGAGCGGCAGTTTCATATCATCAGGCTTGAGCTCGACCTTACACGGTATTAGAGGAAGATTTGGATCCGGTCATGGATGAATTTGTTCCACATGATATTCCGGCTGTGCGGGAGATGGAAAGATCTCCCAAGAACAAGCAAGTTGCCACTGATGAAGGCGATTTTGCCTATGAGGGGATGGAACTTCCTACGGACGAGTGGTACTAACATTTTCTACCAGGGGATGGAAGTGTTGATCTGAGGAAACAAAGAGAGGAGCTTTAAGAGGCTTAGAATGAAGTTTGGGATCAAAGGAAGGTTTGTGCAAAATTAGGGCGAGTGTACGGACGGTACGGACTGTACGGATTGTACGGCCGACCGTACGGACCACTCGACCTAAAGTACTTTAAACTCGACCAAAATCCATTTTGGTCTTGTGCAAAATCCGGGTTAGGTTGTACAGATGGACCTGGTCCGTACAACTCAAGGTCCGTACAACAATGGTGGATGCTTGGGTTACAAGGCAGGAAGAAGGCAAGGTAAACTGGTTTGGGTGAAAGAAGGAAGTTAAACATTGGGGTTACTCAGTAAGGAGTCTCGCGGATAAGGGGTTATGCTTGACCAAGACAGCCTGTCCCTTGCTGGGAAGAAGAAGGCATCTAGTAAAGATGCCAAAAGGATCTCGCACCCACAGCCACAAGTTCAAACCAGGCGCTCCTCTTCCCTTGACCAGCCACGTTCCCACTCTGATTACCTTACCTCTTGTATCCGTTGTAAAGCTCTTCCTTTTCTATATAAGTGTAACTCCTCTCTGGTTAATAAATTAATCAATACATTTCTCTTTTCCGAGCTACTCTCTCTTCTCTCTTGTTCATCATGAACATCAATCAATCTCCTCCTTAATCTCTCACTCTCGTTCACTCTTTATCTCTTAGTTTTGCATTCTCTCCTCTTAATCTCTTAAAATTTCATGGTATCAGAGCCAGGTTCCTTACATCCTGGTGTTTAGATCTATTACTCTTCAGCTTCATTTCAAGTTCAAAGGTTCAAACTTTCTGGGTTCGTGAAGGTCGTTTAGAAGATGGAAGGAAGCAAGGTGATGTTAGCTGTTCCGGTTACTCTTAAAGGTGGTGGAAACTACCTGTTGTGGTCTCGGCTGGTGAAGACTGCGGTTGGGAGCAAGCGTTTGTGGAGTCACATCACAGATGAAGCTCCAAAACCAGTTGCTAGTGAAGCAGAAGGTGCAAAGGAGCTTGCTTTAGCTGCTCAACAGAAGTGGATCCAAGACGACATGATGGTGCAAACCATGATTCAAGGGTCTCTAGATCCACCCATCCTGGAAGCATACAGCTACTGCGAGACTCCAAAGGACCTGTGGGAGACTCTCCAGAAGATCTATGACAACACTTCTTATCTGAGCCGGGTGTTCGAGCTCAAGAGAGCCATAAACACTCTTGCTCAAGAAGATGTTGAGTTCACCAAACACTTGGGTAAGTTCAGGGCCTTGTGGTCCGAACTGGAGATGCTTAGACCCAACACAACAGATCAAGACACCCTCATGGAGAGGCGTGAACAAGACCAGGTGTTTGGGTTAATGGTTGACTCTGAATCCGGGCTTCAACGATCTGATTAAACAGATACTGAGGTCACCAAAGCTCCCAACATTGGAAGAAGTATGTGCTCAGATCCAGAAGGAGGAAGGGTCCTTAGGGTTGTTCGGGGGAAAGGGGGAGCTATCCCTAGCCAACAAGGCGGAGGCTGTTCAAGCTAACAAAGTCATGTTCAGGCCTGATGAAAGAAGAGGTGGTGAAGATAGGAGGTTTGGAGGCAACTTTGATCACTGCAAGAAGTCGGGTCATAAGAGGAGCCAGTGCTGGATACTCCATCCCCATCTCAAGCCGGCAAAGTTCATGAAGGAGCGTGATGCAAGAGCCCACCTGTCAACCAAGGCAAGTGAAGCTGGAGGTTCATCAGGAGCGGGTTCAACCACTCGTGAAGGGGAAGGAAAGGCCTTGACATCTCAACACACTCCCTTGAAGAGCATGGACCATGAGCTGATCAGGAGGTCAGACATTGATGCCCTCATCAAAGCTCTCAAGGAGAATGGTAATGTATCTGGTAACCCTCTAGGGTACTCCTATGCTGCTTATAGGTTGTCTAGTATCCCTGATTACTTGAAAACTGGAAATGATTCTCATAATGATGCATCTAGGCTGCTTAAGAACATTGATCATTTAGAACATAACTCGCCTAGTTCCTATCATGCTTATAACACTAGGAAACCTCTTGTTGTTGATTCAGGAGCCTCTCACCATATGATTAGTGATGATAAGTTGATAAAAGACATAGAACCTGCTCATGGTCATGTAATGATTGCTAATGGTGATAGAATAGCAATAAAAGGAATCAACAAGTTGAATCTATTTGATAAGGAGTCTAAAGCTTTTTATATACCTGATTTCACATCTAATTTGTTGTCAGTTAAGAGATGCACCACTGATTTGCATTGTAATGTTATATTCAGCCCTAATGATGTGAAGTTTCAGGATATTGAGAGCCATAAGTTGATCAGAAAGGGAGTAACCAAAGGAGATCTTTACATGCTTGAAGACATTGCCCCTAGTCCTGATTTTAAATACTCGTTTAGTTCTACTTCTGTGTTGAATAATGATGCACTGTGGCATGCTAGAGTAGGTCACCCTCATGTTAAGCTCTAAGTTTAATGTTACCAGGTGTCATGTATAAGAATAATGAATGTGAAGCATGTATCTTGGGTAAACATTGTAAGGCGGTCTTTCCAAAATCTAATACTCTTTATGAAAAGTGTTTTGATCTTATGCATTCAGATGTGTGGACTGCTCCGTGTTTATCTAGGGAAAACTATACGTATTTTGTAACATTCATTTATGAAAAATCAAAATACACCTGGATAACTCTCATTCAAACTAAGGATAGAGTGCTTGATGCTTTTAGAAATTTTCAGACTTATGTGATTAACCATTACCATGCAAAGATTAAGATTTTCAGGTCTGATAATGGTGGTGAGTACACAAGCATGGCATTCAAGCAACATCTAGACATGGGATCCTTCACCAAACCAGTTGCCCTTACATTCCACAGCAAAATGGAGTGGCTGAAAGGAAGAATAAGCATCTTATGGAGGTGGCTCGGTCGATCATGTTCCAGTCCAATGTCCCCAAAATGTTTTGGAGTGATGTTGTGATGATTGCTTGCTATCTGATCAACAGAACTCCTACCAAAGTATTAGATGACAAGGCTCCTTTTGAAGTTCTAAACAAGGAGAAACCGGCCTTAAGTCATCTAAGGGTGTTTGGGTGTCTATGCTTCGTTCTGGTCCCTGGGGAGATGAGGAACAAACTGGAACCAAAAAGCACAAGGGCAATGTTCATTGGCTACTCTACAACTCATAAGGGATACAAGTGCTTTTATCCAAAGACAAGGCGAGTTCTGGTGTCTAAGGATGTGAAGTTTGTGGAGTCAAGAGGGTACTATGAAGAGAAGAGTTGGGATGATTTGAAGAATTTATCCCAAGCGTCTGATAAGGCTGCTAGTCTCCGGATTATTCTTGAGGGGCTTGGGATCAATACAACCCATGATCAGAGGAGGCAAGAAGGGCCAAATACTCATGAAGCTGAAGATCAAACTCACCATGATCATGAAGGGGGAAATGAACCTGAGGCCGGAGGAAGTCAAGATGAGGAAGACTCAGGATATCAAGATCAAGGTGAGTTAGCAAGTGAAGAAGAAGAAAGTGAACAAAACACTGGACCTGAAGGAGAAGGTCATGAGGAACCAGTGGAAGAATCTCCACCTTTGAGGAGAAGTATGAGGGTGAGGAGAGACCCTTCAAACTGGATCAACACTCGGGTGTACTACAATGCCCAAGGTGTAGCCCATCCAAGTCAGGTGGTATGTTCTTTTGCCGAGTTCCCAAAAGAGCACTGTGCTTTTATAACTAGTCTGGATGAAAGTCAAGTGCCAAGATCTTATGAAGAAGCTATGAAGGATGAGAAATGGAGAGTCTCAGTTGCGGATGAAGCTAATGCCATGATCAAGAATGAGACATGGTATGAAAGTGAGTTACCTAGAGGGAAGAAAGCAGTAACTAGTATGTGGATATTTACCATCAAGTTCCTGCCAAATGGGAAGATAGAGAGAAGGAAGACAAGACTGGTGGCTAGAGGTTTTATCTTGACACCTTTGCCCCAGTTGCTAAACTTCATACCATTCGGATTGTTCTATCAGTGGCAACCAATCTGAAATGGGATCTTTGGCAAATAGATGTCAAGAATGCATTTCTTCAAGGAGAACTTGAAGATGAAGTCTACATGAAGCCACCACCAGGTCTTGAAAGTCTTGTGAAACCAGGAAACGTGCTGAGGTTGAAGAAAGCTATTTATGGTCTAAAGCAGTCGCCTAGAGCTTGGTACAACAAGCTAAGCACCACTCTGAATGGGCGAGGCTTCAGGAGGTCTGAGTTAGATCACACTCTCTTCACTCTCACCACAAACTCAGGTATCATTGTCCTTCTATTCTATGTTGATGATATCATCATAACCGTAAGTGACAAAGCAGGTATACAAGATACTAAAGACTATCTGAAATCTGTGTTTGAAATCAAAGACTTAGGGGAGATGAAATACTTCCTTGGAATTGAGATATGTAGGTCCAAGGAAGGCTTGTTCATGTCCCAAAGGAAATACACTCTTGATCTTTTGAAAGATGCAGGTAAACTTGGTGGGAAGGTTGCTAAAATGCCACTGGATGATGGGTACAAAGTACCACGAGAGGGGGAGATTAAGAACAGCCAATACCTTGAAGATCCTAAACTCTATAGGAGGATGGTTGGTAAGTTAATATACTTAACCATTACCCGTCCTGATATCTGTTTTGCTGTGAACCAGGTGAGCCAACACATGCAAGAACCAAGGGAACATCACTGGAGGATGGTGGAACGGATTCTAAGTTACCTCAATGGATCACCAGGCCAAGGAGTATGGATGGGGTGTAATGAGAGCACTGAAGTAGTAGGATACTGTGATGCAGATTGGGCAGGAGATAGGGCGGATAGGAAGTCTACCACCGGCTATTATACCTTTATTGGAGGTAATCTGGTCACTTGGAAGAGCAAGAAGCAGAAGGTGGTCTCTTGCTCAAGTGCGGAGGCTGAGTATAGGGCCATGTTGAAGCTGACAAATGAGTTGGTATGTATCAAAGGGATACTGAAGCATCTAGGAGTTGAGCAAGCTACACTAATGACTATGCACTGTGACAACCAGGCGGCTATCCACATTGCAACCAACTCGGTGTTCCATGAACGCACCAAGCACATTGATGTAGAATGCCACAAAGTAAGGCAGATGATTGGCCTTGGAGAGATCTTGTCGTGCTATACAAGAAAAGAAGATCAGTTGGCGGATATATTCACCAAGGCAGCAAGTCAAAAGGTCATTGAGTCTATTCACACCAGATTAGGACTCATTGACCTCATACCAGACAACTAATCCCCTCGCTATGGGGTCTCCACTCTTTTTCCCTCATCAAGGGGTTTTATCCCAAAAAGGGTTTTCTCTTTGGTGAGGTTTTTAATGAGGGAGATCTCATAGTCTTCCAAGCTTGACTTGTTCCACATGGTCAAGTTTGAGGGGGAGTCTTGATCTGAGGAAATAAAGAGAGGAGGTTTAAGAGGCTTAGAATGAAGTTTGGGATCAAAGGAAGGTTTGTGCAAAATTAGGGCGAGTGTACGGACGGTACGGACTGTACGGATTGTACGGCCGACCGTACGGACCACTCGACCTAAAGCACTTTAAGCTCGACCAAAATCCATTTTGGTCTTGTGAAAAATCCGGGTTAGGTTGTACGGATGGACCTGGTCCGTACAACTCAAGGTCCGTACAACAATGGTGGATGCTTGGGTTACAAGGCAGGAAGAAGGCAAGGTAAACTGGTTTGGGTGAAAGAAGGAAGTTAACCATTGGGGTTACTCAGTAAGAAGGAGGCTTGCGGATAAGGGGTTATGCTTGACCAAGACAGCCTGTCCCTTGCTGGAAAGAAGAAGGCATCTAGTCAAGATGCCAAAAGGATCTCGCACCCACAGCCACAAGTTCAAACCAGGCGCTCCTCTTCCCTTGACCAGCCACGTTCCCACTATGATTATCTTACCTCTTGTATCCGTTGTAAAGCTCTTCCTTTTCTATATAAGTGTAACTCCTCTTTGGTTAATAAATTAAGCAATACATTTCTCTTTTCCGAGTTACTCTCTCTTCTCTCTTGTTCATCATGAACATCAATCAATCTCCTCCTTAATCTCTCACTCTCGTTCACTCTTTATCTCTTAGTTTCGCATTCTCTCCTCTTAATCTCTTAAAATTTCAGGAAGCGGTACCAGTCAAACCCCGCTGCCATCGCTTGGAGGTGGAGTTAACCTTGACGCCTACCTTGCCTCACTACACGTTTCGTCGGGTCATCCCGCAGCCAACAAAGAGCCTTCTAGATCGGAGAAGTTCGCGGAGGCGTCGTGGTTTGGTGTGACCTGGTTTGTTCGGTACAAGAATCACAAGACGAATTAAACCATGAGTAATGCCAAAATATATTAATTTATATTTGACCATATACAAGGACAAGTATACCTCCACATGAGAAGATTGAGTTTTTGTGAGCTTAGCCTGTAGGTATACTTCATATCTAGTTTTAATTGACTTGTATATCAGAAATAGGTTTAGATTCATCAATCTTTGTAAGAATTTATAATTCATATAACACAATTGTTTATGCCAAACATTGAAAGACTTAACCAAATAAACATAAGTCTTATTTTATTGACTGAAAAATCTGTTTGTAAGCATGACTGTCTTAACACACATTTTGACCAGTCCACCATCACTCACCATTTACCATTTTAACAACATGGAGATGGCTTATCATAACTCAAGGAATGCCATTCCCCAGAAGGGAGATGTAATCAGACATGAATCAGTGGGCAAAAACAAAGACAACACAGTGAATAAGAGAGTGAACGCTTTTGCCAGTACTGTTTATGTTCCCCTGTCCCTTGGAGTCAGAAAATTGGAAAGAATGAGTCACACGCACTGAGGAGATGAAATAAATGGGTCTACGGTCTGTTGGAGTAAACTTAGAATAACTTGAGAAGCAAGTTATTGTTTTCCTACCGAGTTATGGAATAGGAAAACAAAAGGAAAAGTTAATATTGTTTAGGAGTTATCTAAACATTAGGATAAGGATTAATATTTACTATATAAGGATGTGCAAGGATGTTGCATAACTTATGAGAGATTGATAAGCTTTAGTTTTGAGTTATTTTCGAAAGCAATAAAGATTTGGTTAAAGTGTTTGATTCAATAATTGGTATCAGAGCATTACTTTGAATCAGACATTATTTTACGATAATGGGAGAAATCGTTGCAGCAAATAGCAACACAAAGGGAAGCAGTCCTTCGACCATCCAGTGTCCTCTTCTCAACGATACCAACTATACGGTATGGACGATACAAATGAAAGCAGCGCTAAAAGTCCATAAAGTATGGGAGACTATTGAACCCGGAGAAGATGAAGGGGAAAAGAACGACATGGCAAGAGCTCTTCTCTTCCAATCCATACCGGAGTCTCTGATATTACAGGTCGGGAATCTCGAAACCGCAAAAGCAATATGGGAAGCTATAAAAACGAGACACATGGGAGCAGACCGAGTTAAGGAAGCTCGTTTGCAGACTTTAATGGCTGATTTTGACAGGATGAAGATGAAGGACACCGACTCCATTGATTGTTTTGTTGGAAAACTATCCGAATTATCTTCCAAATCGGCGGCTTTGGGAAGTAGTATTGATGAACCGAGACTTGTTAAAAAATTCCTTAATAGCTTGCCGAGGAAGAAATACATACATATTATAGCAGCACTAGAACAAGTTCTTGATCTCAACAAAACAAGCTTTGAAGATATGGTAGGAAGGTTAAAAGCTTATGAAGAAAGAATATTTGAAGAAGAAGAAGAAAAACGAGAAGAACAAGATCAAGGAAAACTTATGTATGCTAATTCGGATTCTAAAGATTCTCAACCATATCAACAGAAACATGAATCTACTAGAGGACGAGGCAGAGGTGGTCGTTGGTTCCAAAACAGAGGACGAGGAAGAGGTCGCTACGCCTATCAAAACGGAGGGTACAGACAAGAACGAGATACAACAAACATTGTATGTTACAGGTGTGACAAATTAGGACATTATGCTTCAACATGTCCCGACCGTTTGCTCAAACTACAGGAAGCACAAGAACATGATGCAGAAACTACACAAGAAGCAGAGGATTTAATGATGCACGAAGTAGTATATCTCAACGAAGGAAAAGTCATACCAAGTAAACTCGAAAGCAATTCAGATGGAGACAATGTATGGTACCTAGACAATGGAGCTAGTAATCATATGACTGGAAACCTCGGCTATTTCTCAACACTTGATAGGCGAATAACAGGAAAGGTCAGGTTTGGTGATGATTCTCGTATAGACATAAGAGGAAAAGGTTCTATTCTCTTTGGAACCAAGAACGGTGAACGCAAACTTCTGTCCGATGTCTATTATATACCAAATCTCAAAAGTAATATAATAAGCCTCGGACAAGCTACCGAATCTGGATGCGAGGTTAGGATGAAAGAAGACAACTTATTATTGTATGCTAAGGACAATAAACTCATTGTCAAAGCAAAGAGATCTAGAAACCGGCTATACAAAGTTAGTATGGATGTTGAAGATACTAAGTGTTTACAAATACTACATCTTGGAGAATCATCAAGATGGCATGCGAGGTTGGGGCACGTAGGAATGGATAACTTGAAGACAATGATCAACAAAAACTTGGTCATAGGGATACCACGACTTACTATCGATAAAGAAACCTGCCCTTCTTGCTTGCGAGGCAAGCAAGTACGAAATTCATTCCCTCAGGCCACAACATTTCGCGCATCAGAGTTGCTGGAACTGATACACGGAGACTTGTGTGGTCCCATTACACCATCCACAGCTGGTCGAAACAGATATGTATTTGTGTTGATTGATGATCACTCTCGTTATATGTGGACTATTCTTTTAAAAGAAAAGAGCGAGGCATTCGGAAAGTTTAAAAAATTTCGTACCATGGTCGAACAAGAAACAGGGAACAAAATCAAAACTTTCAGAACGGATCGAGGAGGAGAATTTACATCCCAAGAGTTCCATGATTACTGCCACAGCTCAGGGATAAATAGGCATCTTACCGCACCATATTCTCCTCAGCAAAACGGAGTGGTCGAGAGAAGGAATAGAACGTTGCTTGAAAGAACTCGGAGTATTTTAAAGCACATGGAAGTTCCGAACTACCTTTGGGGTGAAGCTGTAAGGCATGCAACGTATCTTATCAACCGGACGGCAACAAGAACACTGTCACAGCAAACTCCATATGAATGTTTCAAGAAAAGAAAGCCTAACATCGGACACTTAAAGGTTTTCGGTTGCGTTGGATATGTCAAGGTCGATACGCCACACTTAAGAAAGTTAGATGATAGGTCTCGTGCTCTTGTTCATCTCGGAACAGAGCCGGGGTCTAAAGCTTATCGTCTTCTTGATCCAACAACAAAGAAGGTAGTGGTCAGCAGAGATGTAATATTCGATGAAGATAAGCGATGGAAGTGGGCCGGTATGGATAATAAGGAAACTGATAACGAGACTGAGATTATATCCTTCGGGTACAGAGAACACGAAGATCATGTTACACAGCAAGAAGAGGAAGATGAAACCAGTGACGAGCAAAGAAACCAAGCAATCAATCTGGAACCAAAACTTGAACCAGAGACGAATGATGCAGAACACTCTCCAGTGGCATTGAGACGCTCAACACGTATAAGCAACAAACCGAGCTATTTGGATGATTATGAGTTGTTATGTGAGGAGGAAGATTATGAAAGATTATGCGAAGTCGAGTGTGGGCACCTTCTAATGTTGGTAAACGAAGAACCATGGAATTATGAAGAGGCAAAGAAACTAAAGGTCTGGAGAGATGCATGCTGCGATGAGATCGAATCCATAATAAAGAACCACACATGGGAACTCGTCGAACTTCCTCCAACCTTTAAAGCTATTGGTTTAAAATGGGTCTTTAAGGTCAAGAAGAAATCAGACGGTACCATAAGCAAGTATAAGGCCAGACTAGTAGCAAAGGGATATATCCAAAGACACGGTATCGACTTCGATGAAGTCTTTGCACCGGTAGCACGTATCGAGACAGTACGACTTATCATTGCTATGGCCGCATCGTTTGAATGGGAGCTACATCATTTAGACGTCAAAACCGCTTTCCTTCACGGAGATCTAAAGGAAGAGGTTTACGTATCGCAACCAGAGGGATTCGTAATAAAAGGAAGTGAAACGAAAGTATATAAACTAAGGAAGGCACTTTATGGCTTGAGACAGGCTCCAAGGGCATGGAATGAGAAACTCAATGGCATTCTACAAGTACTACAATTCGTCAGATGCTCTAAAGAGCCGTCGCTTTACCGAAAAGAGAAACATGGACACGTTCTTATCGTAGCTGTGTACGTAGATGACTTACTTATTACTGGCTCAAGGTTGGACATGATCGTGGAGTTTAAAAGAGACATGGCTAGACGATTTGAGATGAGTGATCTTGGAAGGCTAAGTTATTATCTTGGGATAGAGGTTTCACAACGAAAAGGAAGCATAGTGCTGAACCAAGAACGGTATGCAGCCAGAATTCTCGAGGAGACCGGAATGATGGGATGCAATGCTGTGCACACTCCAATGGATGCAGGACTGAAACTTTGCAAGGCACAAAATGAGAAAGGAGTAGACGAGAAAGAGTATCGCAGAAATATTGGATGCCTCCGCTATTTGATTCATACGCGACCAGACCTTGCATATAGTGTAGGAGTTCTATCAAGATACATGCATAACCCGAAAGAGTCGCATAAAGTCGCGCTCAAACAGGTGCTGAAGTATCTAAAAGGAACCCACACTCACGGTCTTGTGTTTAGTTCCAAGTCTCTAGGAGGTTTGATCGGCTACAGTGATAGTAGTCATAATGTGGATCCAGACGATGGAAGGAGTACAACTGGACACATTTTCTACTTCAATAATAATCCTATCACTTGGTGTTCTACTAAGCAAGAAACGGTTGCCCTATCTTCATGTGAGGCTGAGTTTATGGCAGCTACCGAGACAGCTAAACAAGCAATTTGGTTACAAGATCTACTTTGTGAGATTCTTGGAGAAGAAAGCAAGAAAGTGGTGATTCGCATAGACAACAAATCAGCCATAGCCTTGACTAAGAATCCAGTCTTTCATGGACGCAGCAAACACATACATACAAGATACCATTTCATACGAGAATGCATTGAGAAGAACTTAGTAAGTGTGGAGCACATTGCAGGAGACAAACAGAAGGCTGATATTCTAACAAAAGCATTAGGAAGAATCAAGTTCAAGGAGATGAGAGATCTTATCGGTATTCAAGATGTGACTACAAGTGATTCCAAGTTTAAAGGGGAGAATGTTGGAGTAAACTTAGAATAACTTGAGAAGCAAGTTATTGTTTTCCTACCGAGTTATGGAATAGGAAAACAAAAGGAAAAGTTAATATTGTTTAGGAGTTATCTAAACATTAGGATAAGGATTAATATTTACTATATAAGGATGTGCAAGGATGTTGCATAACTTACGAGAGATTGATAAGCTTTAGTTTTGAGTTATTTTCTAAAGCAATAAAGATTTGGTTAAAGTGTTTGATTCAATACGGTCAATGATGGGCTTATCACTTCCAAGGTCACACACACAGGCAAAAGTCAGTGTGAAAGGCCACAAAGCAAGATCTGTTGCAGATCAGGACAAGAGCAACATCGATTGATTCGACATATATGTGGACATTAATGAGTTTTTCTTGGTTTCATTCTAGGTAACTCCATGGAATTTGGCATGTTGGAGAGAATTATCATCCATGAGAAGTACATGATTCAAAGTTTAGGTTTGTTTGTTGAATATTGATTACATTATATTTCTTATGTTAAAAAGTTGCAAAAGATACAAAGATCTGAGTAAATACAAATATTATTGATAATTCTGAAGCTGAAGCCAAGCATCTTACATCATACAAGCTATGTTTTTCTCAGATGAAGGAGGGTAGATAACACTGAAGAATAGTTAGTTCTGTTGCAAGATTTGTTCTTTACATATCCTAAAAGTTTAGTAGGTTAACTATTGGTGTAAGATTCTGGAGCCATGGGCTTATACTCAAAAACTGATCTTGTCCCCATTCTAATCCTTGTTTAGGTAATTGCAGTTCTGGTAGTTGTAAGACTCCACACGGCAGCTTCAGTGATGAAGAAGGCTCCTTCATCTCTGTTTCTCTTTGTTTCTCATCGTTCTTTGAGTTTTCGGTATGCCCTTGAAGCATGAAGTTATTGTTTGCTTCTTGCATGGCTGATGCTTGAGGAAAAGGGAACGAAGTCATCGTCAAGTCTTCCTCTTTACCAACGAAAGAAATGGTCTCGGAAGACGAGGGAGGAGAGTTTGGGTATGCTTGATTCATCTTAGCTTCCATCTCTGCTCTTTGCTCTAATACTTTAAGTGAAGTGGCTTTTCTGTATATCTTACACAGCACAACGTCCTGCGACCAAACAAGAACACAAGATGAGAAACAGAGTTGTTTCTTGAGAACAGAGCTTTTGTTGTTAAGGTACCTTTGGTAAGGTGCAATTGTCAGGCATACGGTACTCGTTCATGACCCAATCAGTCTTGCTTCCTCCTGGTGCTCTTCCTCTGTAGAACACAAGGGTCTTCTTGAGACCAATCACACGTTTTGGTTCAGACAAGCTTATGATCTTACGGTCGGAACCAGTTGCTTTCCAGTATCCTTTCTCAGTTGTCCTGCTTGGTCTCCCTCCGTTCCCATGCTTCCTTTCCCTTGGAACAAAGAAATACCATTCTCTCTCACCGATTTTCGATAAACCTGTGATCAAAATTCAGATGTTATTAATACGTACAGCCTAGAGAAAAAGAAGCTTTATCGAAATGAAGAAAGCAACTACTCCACTAGTACATACGAGGTAAGTCCCATGGATCATGACGATAGATGTTGAGAAAACCAATAACTTCGACTTTGGAGAATTTCCCGTAAACCATGTTCTTGAGGTAGTAATCAGTAAGCTCCTCCTCGGTAGGGTGGAATCTGAAACCTGGAAGCTCAATCTCTTTTGACATAGCTCTCACTGTCTCTAAAGAAGCTTACCAAAGTTTTTGGTTGCTTTAAAAGCTGTGTAAGTGAAAAAGTTGTTGGTGATATCAGTTAGGTGTTGCAATGCATATTTATATACAACACTAAGACCTTATGTGATGTGAGAAAAAGAGAGATTCTTTGTCTGATGGAGGCCATGGGGCTATGTTTTATTGGAGCAGACCAAGTCAAGAGGAAGACGTGGAGGCATGATTATGTGTGTAATTTTCTAATGTGTTATTTTTCTTCTTAAAAGTCCATACTTTTAGACGTTTGTGATGTTTACTGAGAAAGAGAAGGGTGTTGATCAAAGTGAATGGAGCCCACGCGTTTTAATCGTAGAAAGGGTCTTGAGGTTTTGGACCAGAAACTTTGGTGCCCCAAAAGAATCAGTGCATTTTGATCGTGGGACTTCCACCATTTTGTTTAATCTGAGGCTTGACTTTTGAAGTCTCCTCTAAAGACTGCAAGTCTTTTTCCTTGTGGGACAGAATCTTGAACTCTATTTTTTTTTTCTTTTTCTAAGTGCTAATTACCATAAACCAATATGATGTTAAAGTTAACTTATTCGATAATTAACTTTGTGAATTACGTAAATTATTTGAAGGTAATATGACAAAAAAATGATAAGAAAAATTAGTAAAATGTCATTACATTTTCTTCAAAATAGTTATTACAAGTAAATGTTAACAAACCAGTTATTTCAGCTGAACAAGGCCGTTAAAGTTGTAAGAAACTCTAGATATGTCTTTTATGTATAAATAGAGTTTGCCCGTGTATTTTTACACAAAAAAAAATTAACTTCAAATTTCTACAAAAACCGAGTCGTTAGAGAGATCTACAGACGAACTATCGCATCCTCCGACGTGCTAGATTAGATCGACCAGTCCATTAACATTTCAAGTCGAAGGTAACACCATAATACACTTTTCCGATAGCTTTTCAGTTAGTAAATCTATCATATCTCTCTAACCGCTTACAATTTCAGAAAACCAAAGCTGCCATTAATTTTCTGACATCGAGATACGCCCAAGCCATAAATCTCTACCATAGAAGTCTGGTTTGGTATGGTTTGGTTTGGTTGGTCGGAGGTAATCGGGTTGGGTTAGCAGGCCAGCTCAGCGGATCTTGGTTGACCTATATTAACTTTGAACATTGGCTTATATATTAACATTGACCAGCCACCAAGTATCCACTTTTGACCGTTCGAAGTAGGCTTGTGTATTTATAACCAAATCAAAATTCCAAACCAAATCCAAACCGAAAAAATGAATTATGTCTAAACTGTTATAATAAATATCAAAATGGAGCTTAAAAGCTTGGATACAACCCAAACCAAACTAATATCCGAATTAGAATCCTTTTTTTTTTGAAATTAGCTAAATTTATTAATTATTTTTACATATCTTAAGTTAATTTAGATATTTTAGAATTTTTTAATTTGTATATGAATTTTTTGCTATCTCAAATACTATTAGTTAGTTTAGGTAGTTTTATGAGCTTATTCAGATTAGTTGAATATTTTTTATATTTTGGATATTTTTGGTCAATTTAATTAACTATGTGATTTTCTTGTTCTTATGCACAATTATAAATATTTCAAAGTAAATACATTATAATAATCTATTTTTAAAGTTTAAATTATTTTAATTCATATTTTAATTAATATGCATGATTTATTTTATATAATATTATATTATCTAAATAAGATGTGTGATTCCGGATATATAATATCTTATGATTGGTTATTATTTGGATATATTGGATACCATCTACTTTTACGATTCAACCATAATATTTTGTTCTATAGATATCAGAACTTTTTTATTTGCATTTACTTTGATTATTTCTTTTTGTAAATAAATTCTAGTATGATTTAATATATGTTGTTTTGAGAATTAAATTGTAAAATAATCTAAAGTGTTTATCTATTCAAAGTTACATAAATAAACACAACAGCGATAGTAATTTGAAACCCCATGCATATATATATAAATATTATTCAAAATATTTTAATTATAATAGTTGGTTAATATATCAATAATATTATTTAAGAATTTCATATTTACTTCTAATATATTGAGTCCTTATATATTTGATACGCCATCTCTACTCTTTGGGAAGAGAGTCCATGGAAATATAAAAAAAAATAATCAAAAATACTCTTGGAATCTAGAATGAAGGATGTATGAGGACATACTTGGGAATACCTTAAAATATTAGTTGCTCAAAATCTAAGATGGTTGCCTTCTTAAAGGAGAAAACAATGTGAATGGGTGGTCGGGACATTGCTATCAAAAGGAGTAAAGGAAATTCTCATCAAATCTATTGCGTTAGTGGTATAGACATATTTTATGTCCATTTTCTTGCTCCTTTTTAGACATTTGTGAGAAACTTGCAAGGGTCATTATAGGATTTTGGTAGAGTTCTAACCCACCTAAAAGGTATTCATTGAGGAAAATGGGAGAAACTTTGCTTACCAAGAGAAGATGGTGGTATTGGCTTTCATATGATCCATAAGTTTATCTTGGGACTGTTGGCAAATTATTATGGAGATTAGTGAAATTTCTTGACTCTCTACTGACTCAGGTTTTGTGTGGTAAATATTATAGACTTAGTTTGCCTTTCCGAATAAGTACTACATATACAGCTTCATATGTATGCACTATCCTTTCAGCAGCGAGGTATTTGTTGTTATTGGGGATTAAACAGAAGATTGATTCAGGTTATGTTGTGAAGGCATGGGAGTATCCTCAGATTCCAACTTCACATACGAGGCCCGCCAGGCCTAATGCTCTGGTAGTTCCTCCAGAATGACAGTTAGCAATTTTATTTGAGAAGATTCAGAAGAATGAGAAGTGGAAATACTAGAGAATTTTGTTGTTCCAAAAGATATATTGCTAATTCAGAGATTGACCATAAGTTGAACTATACATCGAGACACTTATTGTTCGAGCTTTACAAAGAGCGAACAATATATTAATAAGTTGAGATACTGGGTTGCTATAAATATTCTAAAACTTGAAATTGAGGTCTTATATTGAGAGCCTAACATCAATAAGTTCCAATCCTTCTCTTGGAAAGTCAATGCTCCTCAGAAGACGCACCATCTTACATGGCAGCTGGTAACCACAAATGTAGCTGTAAAAATAAATATGACATGTCCTCATATGTGATGTGGAAATCATTTTTCCTGATGTGGAAAACCCGATGAATCTGTGAATCATGCTATTTTTGAGTGTCCCAAAATTTGCAAACATGAGTCTTTGATATATAATAACTTTTCTGGGTTTTTAACCATGATATAAGTCATGAAAAGAGTCTTTTATGTATGTTTTGAATTTTCTATGAGTCAATGTAGGTTCATGTACGTTTTGGAAAAGAATGGAGATTCTATAGGACTTTGGAGCTTGGAGAGAATTGAAGCTGAAAACGTCAAGTTGGAATCAAATCATTGGAGCTGGTATCGATCGACACCGACCCTTGGTTTCGGTCGACACCCATGGTACACAAGTCCCGACGAGTTTTAAGAATTTTAGTTCGGTCCAAAGTTTTCAGTAGTATATGCAAGAAAGTCTCTGGAATGTTTTGACATATATTTACTATCTTAAAGAAATTGTTTAGGCCACACTTTATTTTATATTTGAAGAGCTTTTGGTGAGACGTATCAGAGCTCAGTAGAAAGAAGATTTCGAACTCCCTTATCTCTTTTTTAAATATGTTAACGCAGTTTAATCTTAATATGATTTGTGTTTCTGTTATCATGTCTGAGTAATGTACTTGTTAGATTTGGGGTTATTATAGGGTTGATGAATTGTTATGTTGATAAAACTACTATGGTAATCTTATATTCTTCATCTTGATTGTTTTTTTCTTTTTCTTTGGTCAACTACTCATTTAACTAGACCAAGTTGTAGTCAGACGAGCAGAGTCTTCAAAGAGCATCTTTGTTTTTTCGTATCTAAATTGTTATTAATGGTAGATTTGGGTTGACAACCTGAAATCTAAATCTTAGGATAATTGGTAGACAAGAAAGTGTTATTAATTACCTGAACCAGTATTAGATTAGCTGAATACCTGTCTTTTAAGAGATTTGGTTTAGGGATATAGTGAACTTATCAAAACTATTCTTAATGCTTGTCTGAACTGATTGAATTCACTAAGAGATTTAGAATTCTATGATCTAGAGATGGATATTCTCTGCAACGAAATTTGGTTGATTTGGTTATTGTGATTTGAGTTCAAGAACAATTTTCATAAACCTATAGCACTATGTTGATATGCAATTATGATTTACGTGCCAAATTCCCTAAGTCTAACGCCTTTTTCTATTCATTTACAACCACTTTTACTTTCTGATATCATGTCTGAGTACTCTACTTGTTAGATTTAGGGTTTTCCTAGGGTTGATTAATTGTTAGGTGGATAATAATGCTAGGGTAGTCTTACATGTTTCATCTGGATTGTTCTTAATGCTATATTTGTTTGACAACCTGAATTTTAGATCTTAGGATAATTGGTAGATTCGAAAGTGTTATTGATTGTCTCAACTAATATTAGATGAGCTAAATACCTACAATTAAAGAGATTTAGTTTAAGGATTTAATGACTTATTAAGCATGTTCTTAGTGCTTGTCTGAACTGATTGAATTCAAAAAGAGATTTGGAATACTAGGGTATAGACATAGATATTCTATGTAACGAAAGTTGATTGGTTTGATTATTGTGATTTGAGTTCAAGAGCAGTTTTTCATAAACCCATAGCATTATGCCCTGTTCGAAAATGCGGGCGCCTAGCCGTGTAATCGCCCAAGTTTACGTGAGACGGGTGGTGACTGTGGCGAATACGCCCAACTTGGTGACATTATACGTAACTCTGATTTTAACCCGAGTATAGCGTTGAAGTTTATAAGGCGGCGCCTAATTATTGGTCTGGTTTCCTTTATTATGTGGGTTTTGGTGTTTGGCCCAATTAATTTTGGCCCATTCAGATAAAATTGAAAAATCGTATCTCTTTTTCTTGGGAGTTAAAAAGTTAAAAACCTTAATTATCTTCTAATCTTCTTACGACAATCGAATGAGACAAAGTGAATCAAGAGTTCATACTTACTAAAGTGATTTCATGGTAATAATTTGTTATGTTTGTTTTCTTGTGTTAAGAATTTCACAATTTTTCATATCACCCACCAAGTTTCTTGCTATATTTTTTTTCATCATCACCAACCCTAGAGTGTTCATAATGAGGTTTTAATTTTTTTTGTTAGAGTTGTTTGTGAAGTTTCTATTGTTCAGTAGAGAATTTTAAGGATAATGGAACTTGACTCTTAGTGATGTTTGTATTTTAGTAATAAAGACTTTAGAAGTATTGTAATGATGTTTGTTTTTTATTGATGTTTCAGCTTAGAAAAAAATGGAATCCAACAACAGATACACCTCCACAATTGAAACGAAACTCAAATGATGTAAAATGGGAGTATGGTTTTCTTTGTGATCCACGACTTTCGGACAAAGTGAAAAGTAGGTTATGTGGCAAAGCGTTTTCTGGTGGCATCTACAGAATGAAAGAGCATATTGGTCATGTGAAGGGTAATGTCTTAGCATGTCATGTGTCTATAAAGGAAGATCAAGAAAAATGTAAGAATGAAAGAATGGAAGCAAAAAAACAAGAAAAAAATAAGAGGAATCATGGGAAAGCTATAAGGGCAGAAATTAACATAAACAAAGATAACAATGTTGAGGAACTAGAAAGAGAACTTGGAACTCTTAAAACTCCTCACTTCTGAGGTCGTCTTGATTAGTTTGCTACTTTCATCAACCCTAAAGCTTCTTTGGCTAACAAGACACATCAACTGAGCATCCATGATACTATATCGAAAGAGAAGACCCATGTTGTACACCAATATTGTGCTTGGTGGTTTTATCAGTCAAACATTCCATTCAGCGCAATTGAAAATGAGTCTTTTAGGTTATTCTGTGAAGCTTTAGGACATTTTGGGCGATGGTGGATACCTCCAACTCAGTATCAGTTGAGAAAACTATTGCTGAATGAAGAAAAACAGAGGACAAAAGAGAAGTTAAAGGCACTACAAGAAGAATGGGAGAGGGATGGCTGCTCGGTGATGAAAGATTCATGGACTGATTTGAAGAGAAGAAGCATCTTAAATTTGTGTGTTAACTCAAGAGGAGGGATTGGTTATATGTCATCAAATGATGCTTCAAAAGATTCTCACACGGGTGAGTACATCTTCAACTATATTGACAAGTGTATAAAAAATTTAAGGGCTGAGAACGTTGTGCAAGTGGCCATGGATAATACAGCCAACAATGTAGCAGCTACAAAGTTTCTTAAGGAGAAGAGGCAAAGAATTTTTTGGACTGGATGTGATGCTCACACCATGAATTTAATGTTTGAAGGGATTTCTAAGTTGTCTAAGTCTGCTAAAATTATTCAACAGGTAAAGTCTGTCACCATATTTGTTTATGTTCATTATAAAACATTGTCAATGATGAGAACATATAAAAAGAAGAGGGATATTGTGAGGCCAGGAGCAACAAGGTCAGCAACATGCTTACTCACACTACAAAGTCTTTATAATAAGAAAGCGTAAATAAAGAACATGTTTAAATAATGATAAGTGGCATGATTCTAAGCATTCCAAATCTATAAAGGGTAAGCTTGCATATGATAATTTGCTGAGTTTTGCGTTTTGGAATAGTGTCATGGTTATTTCGAAAATATTTAGCTCTTTGGTGAAGGTTCTTCGGTTGGCTTATGGAGAGAAGACATTATCTTTAGAATTTATTTATGGTGAGCTTGGAAGCTAAGAAATCTATCAAAAAAGTTAATGACTTTGAAAAAGAATTAGTAATCTATATTCATTGGTGAAAAAAATGCAAAGAATATTGAATTGTAAGTAACTCAAAAATTAATTAATAGAATGACGTTTCGTTGTCAAAATAAAATCGATTTTAAAAATTCTTTTTTTTCAACTTTAACAAAAAACAAACCACAAGAAAAGTAGTGAGCAGCTACTAGTGCGACAAGGAATGTATGTTAGCATACGAAAGTTTCTCGGAAACTGCAATAAAATCATTCTTTTTTGTCATTACAAATGTCGACAAAGAACAGCAATGAAATGCACTATCCACTAGACGGACAACAATATCAACGAAGCTACCCAAATATGAAGGTTCTAAGAAGTCCCTGTCAAATAGTACATGCAAATCAAAAACAAACTTGTGGAAACTATACACAGGATTTTTAAGACTACTTATTACTGAACTACTATTTTTCTCATCGTAATTGATGATTATTCTTTTAGAGAATAAAATACTTTTACCCAGTATATAACTTTATATAGATATACTTCATTCCTTTATATAGTACTAGGGTCGGGATATACTTTACTTGTTATCTAAGTTACTATTTTCTGTATGATTTTGTGGTTTGTGTCTTATTAGGTTTGCATTTGCGAAAAAATGTATATGATAAAGATTTTTGTCTTTTAAAAAGTTTGTGAGGAAGAATTATGTTAGATTATATATATTTTGCTTGTTTACAATAGTTGTTTCTATATTAAAGAGTTATGGCATTGATATGTTGTGAGGGCTTCAAAAGATATTTAACATTTTAGTAATGTATAGATTTAGAAGAGAAGATTATATGTAATTTAAGTTATTTAACTAAATTGAAATTTGTATTTACTCTTTAGTGGTTAGTACTTCCTAACTATTATAGCTTTTCTGGAATTTTTCATTTACTTAGAAGATGTTTTTGAAAAGTAGTAAAATACATACATGCAATGAGTAATAAGTTTGTAGCTTAAACTTGTAGTTGTTTTCCTTTTTGTTAGCATAATTCTTCCTCTTCAATGGGTGTTTATCAAGTTTGTATAACTTAATTTTTTCAAATGATATATGTAAATTTTCATAAAACTAACCAAGGCACATGCTTGTGAAGTAGAGTACCTGAACTCCACAACTTATTATTCATTAGTAAGGAAAATGTGCAAAAACTGAGAGCTCAAAATATTGAATAAGTCTTTTACAATTCTTCAGTTGATCCTTGTGTCATTATTGTTGCTGCAGGAGCTCCTCCCTCATGTTGGGCTGTAATATCTTTCAACTTATGATAACCAAGGTTAAACCTGAAACGTTTAGTTCAAACTAAGCAAATAAGGTGAAAACTGACTGAAAACAACTTTGTGTTTGTAGTTTATGTTTTAAGGTGATCTCACACCGGCTCAAACACTTGACCTTCTCTATTCCAAGAACTATACAATGGTGTATACATGGTATTCTTGGACAAAATATTAATTACTAAACTATATTTAATGTAGTAATTAGACAAAATCTTAATTTTTAAACTATATTTAATGTAGCTATTTTTCTTATTTACCAAAGATGATTTACGTTTGAAAAAAAAAACAAAACAAAACTACATTTGGATGATTATAACGATTGAGAGAGAGAGAATGATGAGTTTCACAAAAGCTTACTTCCTTATTTATAGGTACAGATTCACAGCCATAGAAGGATATTGAATGCAGCACAGTCGAAGGCGGTGATTCAATGGTGTTAATGAAAACGTTATTAGGTTGATTGAATACAAGGGTAAAACCGATACGCCGCTAGACAGTGGTTGAATATCAAATCGACACAACAAAGACGGTGGCTTTACACAGAGCGAGCAGAAAACATTGGTATATGCCTAAGGTCAACGCTATCTAAATTACCGAAGATACAATTTAGAAGAGCTGATGTGTCATGTTTTTAGGAAGAGATTTAGTGACGTGGTACGTTCATGAGGGATAAATATATAGACCCGCCCTACGGGTGAACAACTGCATAAACTAACAATATCAATTATTTTAAATTTATTTTTAACTTAAGATAATATCAAAATTCATAATTGTTTTACAACAATTTATATATGTATTTTATTCTTCATTTGAGAAATTAAAAACTCGGCTAATTATAATAAAAAATTTAAAATGTAATTATTCACTTCTTTCAATGTTTAATTAAGTTTAACTATACCAATAAGTCACATATATTTTAAAAATTACTATTAAAGTAGGTAAGTAAAGTTAATGTCTCTCCTAAATAAATAAATAACTTGTTCCTTATAACTAACACTATTTTACGACAGGAAAATAGATAATATGAAATCATCGTTACTATTTATAGATATTCATGTTTATTAAAATCTCATATATTGTCATATAGGGTTGGCATGCGCTATGCGCAGTGTTTTATATATATTTTCGTTTTAAACTTATTTAATTATATAATTTGGTACAAAATATGTTTAAATTTTTATGATTAAAATTGTTATTTGATTTTAATATATACGACACCTACAAAATATTTTTAGACTATCAGATGTATTAGTACCAAAATTATTAAAACTATTATGGAATTATTATTTTTTATTAAAAAGGTTACCATTGGATTAAAAATGTCATTGATTATTAAAATGTTAATGGAGTTTTAAATGTTGTATTAATATATATGGCTTAATTAGTTAATGAATAAGAAATATCGTAAATTTCATAAAAAAAAATTAAAAAAAAGATGATGATGTGTTTATTTTTGGTGCTTTACTTGATCATGTGTTTTAATAAAAAGAGAGAAAACTCCACAACTAATAATAATAATAAAAATTTGTGGATGTCACCAACTCAATGTTCCGCATCAGATTTAGTCCTGTTTATTTGTATTCATTATCTATTTTTCTGTTATTCCATTTATATAACAATAAACACAGAGGATTGTGAAAAGAGAAAATTTAAAAACAGCAGAAATTAATAATGAGTATAATTTTTACGAAATTTAATGTACTAAATTTTTAAAAAAGTATTCAGCGTTAACAATTGCTGGATAAGATTTTTTCTATGAGAAATCACACCTTGAGTCTTGGACTCTTCATCGTAATTCAGAGCTTGCTCAAACTTGCTAGAAAAGGAAAATTGTTGCGGTTATCAACGTCGTTACCTCTTGGACTCTTCATCGTAACTTAGAACTTGAACAAACTTGAGTCAAAGTGGACACTACCTTTGACATAATCTTGGACGACGAACTGATTCTTCTCTCACTGCACATAGTTTTAACAAATACAATTATAAAATATGGAGTTTTAACTGAAGTGGATGAATATGAAGAATTATCATCCTCCATATTCACATAACCAAACCAAATATGCTCTATATCCTAGCTCTCTGCTTTTTAAAAAAAAAAAATTCATTCTTATTTCTTCTTCCTCAGAATACCTTTACAACCATATAAAAGTGAAAGGAAGAAAAATTAAAATACAAGAAGTGAAAACAAAAGACATGTAAAACAAATAATTTAAAGATAGGGGATGATCTTACCGTTGGAAATACTCAAACAAAAGCGAGAGGTATGTTTTTCTATGCGGTCTTGACGATGAAGAAGGGATAGGAGGAGCTTTCATTAATCTTTCCCTGTCAAGTCCCAGCAATCTTGCTCGAAGTTGAAGATAAATCTCCTTGATGATTACATGAGCTGGCTTGTTTGAGGTATTATGATATCTTGAGTTCCTTTCTTTCCACAAATAATAATAGATAACAGCTTGAAATATCAAAAGAACCAGTGGCTTCATCTCTTTGCTTAAAGCTGATGACAGTAGCCACTGCACTACATTCTCAAAGGAATGGGGTGGATTTAGCTGTGACATTTGAAAGAAAGAGATCCATATTTCCTTGGAAAAACAGCAGTCAAAGAAAATTATGATTTCTAGTTTCAATGTCCTTATCACATAGTATACAACCCGGTGACACATGTATGCCCCAAGAGCTGAGACGGTCTTTAGTGCTGAGTCTGTCACGACAAACCAACCAGCATATGAAAGCATGCTTAGGAATCTTTTCGTTTCAAGTAACAGCCAAAACTGGTTTGATGTTCTATCAGACATTACATGTTACCTCATGGAAATAAACTTACGTGTTTAACCAGGATGCAGCTGAGAAGTTCCACTCCGATTCGTACGTGTTTCCGAGTACAATTCATTAACTGCACGCTCACAGTATGACAACAACACAAAAAAAGAGGCTGCATCAGTGAAATGTAAATTATCTTTCAGAATTAACATATAAATAAGCCCAAGGTGATGGAGGTAAACTGATATGCACACTCACAACTCTAGAGATATAAACTATAACATTACTTTGAAACGATTTCTGCGACAGCCTAGAGATATAAACGATAACATTACTTTCGAGCAATATGGTGAGAATGGTTTTAAAACCTCATTCTAATGTAATAAAAGATCAAGACAAAGAGTCCAACATACCGAAAGAGACGAACAACATAGGTGTTATTACAGGTTACGCACGTAAAGGAAGAGACAGTCTGGTGACACGGCTTTGTGCATTTGGAGCAAGAGACATTGCACCAGCCTTTGTCAATACTAAACTCAGTGTTATAACACCAGCTTGTCCAGATAAACCAAAAACCAAATAAACAATCGGACTTACCATCCCCAAAGAGGAAAAGAATAATAGTCCCCTGTATAATGTTTAATGACATATTAACATTAGAATCGAAAACCAATCAGAGAAAAGTTCCTTTGCCGGCGAATAATAGAGAACAACAAAGCACATATAAGACAGACATCAAAGAATAAACGATCCAGTACACATAATCCGAAGAACAAACCACATCTTGAGCATCATATTGCCGATAAACAAACATTGTTTCATCAGTAAAAATCTTAAACGAACTTCGACTCAGCTACAGACGGAAATGTTTTGATAACTAAAAGATGAACAGAGCTCTTACATTGACATCAATCAGCAGCAGATCGAGACGCGCCACCTGACCACCGAGTCAAGCACTTCTCGTATCCCATAACCGAAGAAGCCTTGCCTCTACGACAGAAGAGCACCTGCCGGGCTTCAGATCGGAGAGTAATAGACGCGTCTGAGACATTGGTAAGGCGAAAAGATCGATATGAATAAGGTACAATGAAGAAGGATAAAGGAAACGCAAGGGTGAGTAGACATACCCATATTTATATGGATCGGGAGAGCACAGCATTGATGCCAACATAGGTGAGAGGCAAACGGAGGGGAGTAATGAAGGAGAATAAAGGGAGACGTTTAGGTATGATGAAAGAACGGGAATCGTCGCCGGCGACGGCAGAGGTGGGATGCTTTTTTTTTGTTGAAACCTTAGGGTTAGGGAAATATGGACGGGCCAGAAAGAAGATAGCTAGGCATCAAAATAGAGAGGCCCAATAACGAAGCCCACTCGCAGAGCATGAAGACAGGTGTCACAAAAACTATAACCCTATTTAATGACATGGCGTCCTACGTGTCAACACCAGGAAGGAGAGAACACTCTTTTATATAAATAGATATAGATATATTTGAGAGATTGACTTTTAAAAAATTTACACATTAAAAATATATTTTATATTTAATATTTTATGGTTTTAACAATAAAGTTTCACCACTGATATTTATGCTTTAATTTAAGTTCTAAACACAAATGAATTAATTATACTCTAAATCATCAATTTTTAAATACAAAATCAAAACCTAAACACATCTATCATTCAAATATGGATGGAGTATTAGGGATGGACATTCTGTCTCAGATCTTGTTCAGATAGGATATTCCGGTATCAAGTATTTTGGTTTTAAAAGTATTGATATCAATCGTATATTTCCAATTTTGGATATGAAAAAAGTGGAACTTGGATCGGTTCATATATTTTGCTAAAGGACTGAACTGTTTTTGCTTTCAGATCCAGATTTCTATATCCTAATGTAACCAAAAATTTCTTTAAAAAAATAAAAAAAATATATATAAAGCATCTGAAATATCCAAATAAACTATTATATTGAATTTAATAATTTAAATTATTAAATATATATTAATAGAATTAATACTTCAGGTATTTATTCATATTTTGGATATTTTTGTCTATCCTTAATTTTTGGTTAAGATTCTTCGTATATAAGTATTGTTCGAAGTTTTATAATGGATCGGGTTTGATTACCATAAACTTCGGATCGAATTACATCATGTTTGGATCTTCAGATCCATATATTTTGCTAGGTCTAAGATATATCATATATGTTACTGCAATGTAGTTTCAGTACAAATGAGAAACCATTTAGTCTTGATAATAAAATCTTGCTTAACAAAAATTGTTAAATGTTACATTCTTTTTTTTTGGTAAACATGTTAAGCAGTATTACCAATTTTCTTTTGAAAGAAAGTTTCAATGACAACACTAGAAACATAGAACTAATCTAACGACAACAAAACAACAACAAACTCTAATCAAAATTCAAAACAAACTCAGGCAGAGGAAAATGCCAAGTCAAATTGAACTTCAGATCGAATGGAGTTTCATGGTTATAACATGAGACTAGACGTTGTACGAATTGGCGTAGCCAAGGTCCAGCTCCAAGAGATTGGACCTCAACCCAATGTATCCTACAAAAATCTTTAAGAGCATAAATCTTGGTCAAAAAAGCCAAGCAACACAACAGAATCCGGATGCCAACGCTGCCTCAAAATAGAATGACTATTCGGAAAGAGGTGCTGAGAGGAACACCTCACTACCACCAAAATCTGAAAAAAGAGGACAAAGCCAGACAAGCACCACTCAGAGTCAATAATTGCCGGAGACAAACCCTAGATTATGCCACTGAAACTCGCCAAACCTACAGGCGCCACCACAAAAGCTAAAAGGCCAAGGGTGAAAAATCCAAATACCCAATGCTCCACACGCTCCTACTACGGAAAACACACAGAAGATCCTCCTTAAAGAGAGCCTGATGGCTTACCCAACAGACCCTAACCCAATGACTCCATAAAGCCTCGCTGAAACTCCAACTGCCAAACCTGCCAGATCTACACCACAATGACGGATGAACGACGTAGCAAAAAAAAATCTTGGTATGTTCTTTAGCTAGGAAGATAAGAGAGAGGTATCTTCTTCAAATAGATGATTAGGTCTTACCTAGGAAACTAGATATCTTCTTTATCTCTCCAGGTCCTCACCTCTCTAGCTCGTCATGTCTTCAGCTTTGTATCTCTTCATGTCGTTAGCATTCCAAGTCATCAGCTTTCCAGTTCGTTAGGTCTCTAGGTCATCAAGTCATCGGCTATTCGGGTTGTTAGGTCTCCAGGTCTTCAGATAGCAAGGAATCTAGGCAGGAAGTCAGAAAGGCAGCAAGCCAGCAAGGTAGCCATGTAGCTTGGCAGCATGTAGCTAAATGAGGCCTCCAATGTGTTATGCATATTTGGTCACTGGTCAACGTCACCTTCATACCTCAATCTTTTCTGAGAAACAACTATATGTTGAGGATCATCAATACCTCAATGTGGGGATCTATATGCACACTTCCATCTGGTGGAATAGGAAATTCAACCTCAAAAACAGTGCATGAACCACAATCTTCACAGGATCATGGATCCTCTTCATTCTTTTGTGAAACCCATCAGATTCTTCTTTGCAAATAAATGGTTTATAATTTAGGGACATCAAGATGTGAGGCCTCAGACTTGTGCACTCTTTCCTCAGTCGGTTCCAGCTCAACTGTATATCCTGGCAGCTTGTCCAACGGTCGGTGTCGATCGATTTCGGGTGGGCGATGTCGATCGATACCATCTGGTGGGTGTCAATCGATAGCATCCAGTGGGTGTCAATCGATATCATTAGAGGGGTGTCGATTGATGTTAGCCTTTGGTGAAGTCTCCAGATCTGTTCCGAAGTGTGCTGATCGTCATCAAGCTTCATATCCAAGTCATGACCCCAAATTTTCAGGTTGTTTCTCATCCTCTAGCTCCAATAAATCCTCTATAATCGATTGATCAAACTTCAGTGTTGAGTCTGCAATATCCTGAAGACAACTCAGACTTTCATGGATGTCAATTGGTGTCAATCAACAACAGGGGGTTAGTGTCGATCGATGTTGAGGTCGTGGTGTCGATCGATGATAAGGTCGAATCACTAATATCAGCTTCATCTGCTTATCTTGGCTCTCCAAATCCATGTTGTCCATCATCCTCTACCATATATCTATTCATAGATTCCATCTCAGTCTCTAGTGTATCCTGCTTCTTGGCATGAGTGTTCAGTTTGTCCCTCTTCTTCTGCCACCCTTCAATGAGCATGTCCCACCTTTCATTATTTTTCCTTTCTTTAGTTGCTTCAGCATCATCAAGAATTTGTAGAGGAAGGCTCTTTCAATTTCCTCCCAACAGGTTAGAGATCCTGGCTGCAGTTGACCAAGCCAGCTAGATGCATTCCCATAGAGAGTGTGAGGGAGAATCTTGTACATTAAGTATTCTTCAGAGTACCCATACTTCTCAGTATCCACAATTTTATCCATAAAAACTTCTATGTGTTTTCTTGGATCCTCGTGAGGAAGGCCTTGAAAAAGGTGTTGACCTAACAATTCGTTCCAGATAGGGTGCAGCTCAAAATCATCATCTCCAGCAACAATAATTGCATCAGAGACTACAGCCTCATGTGTATGAATCATTTGTCCTTTGTTGTTATGGGCACGACCTTTTTCGTCTCGCAAGATCTCATTCTTATCATACTCAAGTATAAATACTTCGATTTCTTCTATCTTCTTTCTAGTGCGTCGAACGATACCGAGGAGTTGCTGTCAACCGACGTCATAGTGTTGGTATCGATCGACGACGAGGTGTTGGTGTCCATCAGTACTTGTTTCTCTTCACTGTTGATCGCTGCTTGGAGGGTGTCAACTGCCCTCTTAGACTTATGAATCGTGCGTGAATCAGTAGACTCCTTCTTTGTAGAGCCCAAAATACTCTTCTCATCGCTTCATGGTACTAAGATATATGTACCTGAAAACAAAGAAAGAAGAGTAGAGAAAGTAAAAATAAAAATAAAAACCTAGACAAATCCTACATTTAGTCTAATGGTGATCAGAGTTAACGGGAACGGCGCCAAATTTGATGTGCTCAAATTACCTCAAGAGAACTCTATCAAATAGAGATCGATTGCAGTACTTAAGAAACGTATCCACAAAGACTCGATATCTTACACAATAGACTTGAGTTTCAGACTACGCTAGGTCAGATAATATATAGAGTAATAATTAATAAAGCAAGTAAATTAAGGAGTTTGTTGTTTGATGGAAGGAGTAATAAGCAAGTGGACTATAGAGGATATAAGTTAAGGGTATAGTCTAATCTATTGACTAAGTCTTTGTTTCAACTCTCGTATGTGAACTTGGAATGACCGTCGATCGATGCTATTGGACTAGCATCGATCGATGGTTGCTTAATTCAAGCATTACGACATAATTCAATATGTTCACTAAGTTAATTAAACCAGCTCTCGCATGTATCTAACAATATAGCTCGCAAGATTCAGTTTAGGTAATAAGCCAAGCTTTCGTGTGCGCTTAACTATCCTATAATCAGGTTTCTAGTTAATTACTCTAGAATCAAGAAATAAGAACAATATTGAAAAGGATACAATAAAAACCCTAGCAATTCTATTTTTTGGCTAATCCATCAAAATTCTAGAAAACCTAAACCTAGCAGGTGGATCTATTCAGACATGATATTTGTCACATAAATCATAGATGAATAGATATGAAATAGAAAGCAATAATAATAAAACCAAAAGAGTTCCAAGAGGACTCTAAAGGAGTTCCTCTCTTCTCTCTTAACTAAGAACAATGAATAGAATAAATCTTAGAATGTGTTGTCGTCATCAATGGCTTAGAAAACACATAAATAGGGTTTTAGGTCGTCCATGGGTATTCTGGTATTTTGTGGTAGCTTTTGTGCTTAAGTCGGTCTTGAAATATACGCGGCCCACTTTCTGGCATCACCGTCGATAGACACTAAGGCTGCACCGTCGATCGACAATCATTCATCCTTCTCGACAGCTTCCTCTCGCGAGGCAGACTGACCACTCTTCAGTGAACCTGGCATAACTTCTGCTACAGGATGCTGATTGACCTCAAAATAGTGGAATTGGAAAGCTAACTCAAAGCTCTATCTTGTGTCTAAGATGATCTCTATCTAACGGTGTAAAGGTCTCCATCCATAGCTAAACATATGACGCGTCTATGCAGTTCTACACCTCAAAATGCTCAAGAATCACCAAAGTTCTCCAGAACGTACCTGAACCTGAAAACACTCTAAAAATACTCCAAACCAATATTCTAGATTCTAAAAATCACATATACCATGGCCTAGAAGTGGTAAAATCCATGGTATATCATGCTCCAAAGTTACTCTATTTTTCCGTCGTTTTTCATTCTCCATTACCATGGCAGCTTTGTGAAGCGCGTCCTCAATAATGATCGATTGATATGCTTACATATTGTTACGTCCAAGTTGAATTTGGTATTTTGATGTGCGAAGTATGCATGTTTCTCTATTGTGACTTTTTGTGCAGATACATTTGTCGAGATTTTTGTCGATCTCTTCATAGGGGCATGTGTCAGACGGTTTATGCTTATTTCTCGGGAATCATAGTATTGTTCAGTCATGCGGTACTCAGAATGTTTCTTGTTGTTACTCTTGCAGTATTCTTTGTGTAACCATGTGTTTTGATCTTGTCTTGTATTAGTAGGGTCTCTCCAAGCTCTTTACTTCATTGACTTTATAAGTCGGTTGTGTTCGTGATTTGATTTTTCTGGCTCCATAATAAGATTATTAAAGATTTCTTTTAATTTCTCCTCCAATCTCTAATGTATATTGAGTGTTGCGTCGTCGAGACTTTTGAGATTAATTGGTAGTATTTCATGTTCTTCTCATCCTTGTGGGGTTCAGCTTGCGTAGGGATGATGTCGGGTGACGTCATGAATTCTTTAAGATGTTCCTTCCTTTGTATTTCGGGATATTCAAGTTGGGTTAGTCTTCAATTCCTACTTCTTGGGTATGTCCACATTTAAGTAGGTGACTAGCGATTGTGATAAATCTGTTATAGTTTTCTGTATGTAGAGAATTGCTAGCCCGTCGGATTTGCAGCTCTTGTTAGAGAATATTTGTTTGTTCCTTCTATTGTGATTTGTTGATAGTGTGTTGCAAATCAAAGTTGTTTGATACTCAAACTGAATTTTTGCATAATGGGTTGAACGCACTATTATGTTGATTCCTTTTCAAACTACAAGACCTCTCTTCATTCCCGAGCTCCATTCTTTTTAGATGATTTTTTCCTCCTCAATTTCGATATACTTGGGTTCTTAGCTAAATATCGAGGGTATCAGATCGTTTCAGAATGAGTTCGTTTTAGGGTTGCTGTTCCTATTTTGTCTTTATGTTGGTATCTTTGGATTTTTTTCTGAATCTTTCGATAAAGAAACGTAATGGCTCCTTCTTCTTGTCTATAAATTGATATTCAAAATTTACTCAGATCGCGTTGTTTTAAGTTCAATTTGTGCTATATCTAGAGCATTCTTTAGGGTTCTGATCTTATCTTCTAGATTAGTTAACACACCCGTTCAGGATGGCTCCTCAGTGATTGTTCGCTTTAGCTTCCTTTGAAAATATATGAAGAAACAAAGGAGGGGTGGCATACTGGAATTTTATTGGCACCTGTGGTGGTGTGGCTCCTAGATCGGCGATTGGGCATTCGGTAGCTTGGTGATTGTTGTGCTCCATTATAGGGAACATTGTTTGATTTATTTCTCGATCTTGTAATTTACTATATGCGTTTGCTTCAGTCATTGTGATGTGTGTTTTACGTCGGTATCTTTAGAGGGGTTTATGCTGAATCCCCTCCCCCTCCTTCTAGTGTCAAATGATAGATCCTAAAATCCACTCAGAAAATAAGGTTAGGGTTTTCAGTTGATTGTATGACAAGGAATCCTTCTCTAGGTTCCTTGAGCTCGACTCCCCATTCATTACTCCATGCTTTTGCGATGAGAGGTCCCTTGAAGTTTGTACCATATTAGTTGTATTGTCTTCGAGATAAAAGGTTCCCAATCTTTGTCCAATGAGGAAGATTCCAAGGAGATGTTCACTGATGATGTGAAATAAATTATGAGATGTGACTTTAAAAAGGCTGCCTATGTACCCATGTCGAGATCAAGCCAAACGTAGTTCTTATGTAATATTTTTATGTGTGGTATGAAGTGTAATTGTTTGAGAGAGATCCTTATTTAGCTAGTTATCTTGGTCTCCTTTAGCTACGAAGCTATGAGAGAGAGATATATCTTCTTCACATAAGCCATTAGTTCTCTCCTAAGCTATTAGATCTCCAAGTCATCAGCTATCTAGGTCATCAACTATCAAGGTCGTTAAATTGTAATCTGTCCAGTTCGTCAGCTCTCCAGGTTGTGAGGTTTCATGTCTTTTTGTTGTCAGGTCACCAGGTTGTTAGGTTGTCATCAAGACATCAAGGATGCTGGGCAGCAAGGCAGCCATGAAGCTAGGAAGCAAGGCAGATAGGTGGTGATATATCATTGTTTTTATGTTTTTTTACGATGGTATAAGTCCATATTTAGAGACTTTGTGTTATGTTTCGAGTATGTTTCAGAGTACAATTTGGAGTACATTGGAGATTTTGGAGATATCTGGAATTTTGAGATTTTTGATGCTAATAAGATCAAGTTAGAGTCTGGATATGCTGTTGGCGTCAATCGACACTATACATGGTGTCGGTCAACACCCATGTTGATCAGGCAAACCAACTCGTGATGAATGCAATTTCAAGAATTGTAAGTTTGGCCCAAAAGTTTCTATTATTTACACAAGAGTCCAAGTCATGATTTAAACATATATCTTGTTTTCTTAAGCCATTGTTTAGGCTACACTTTACTTATGCTTAAATTAATTTAGAGAGCTTTGGAGAGAAAGATCAGAATCCCTTAGAGATTGACTTGGAACTGCGTATTTCTATCTTTATCTTAATGCAATTTATTTAATCATGTCTGAGAAATCTCCTTGTTAGATTTAGGATTTTATAAGGTTTAAAGTGAATTTTTAAGTTGATAGAATTGCTAGGGTTGTCTATAAAATTTTTCATCATTGATTATTCTTAATGTCGAGTTCTAGAGTAATTAACTAGAATCATAGTCATAGGATGTCGGATAACTAAAAGATGCGACAACAATATTGATTATCTGAAGCTATATTTGATGAGAAACTATCTCCAAAGATATTTTGTTTAGAAATTTAGTGAAATTTACATTATGCTTGTTTGAACTGATTGAATTCGCAAATAAATTTGGGATTCTAGGAATTAGACATAGATAGTTTATGCAGCGAAAGCTTATTGACTAGAGAGTTGTGATTTGAGTTCAAGAAATGTTCTTCACAAACCCTTGGCATTTTGTTACTTGATAATTATAAATTACTTGTTTGATTTTTTTGGATCTAGCGCTTTTCTCATTTATCTTGAAACCAATCAATTTATTGTTTTCTATTATTGATCTAGCATAGTATAAAACTCAAGTCTATTGTGTGAACATAGAGTCAATATGGATTTGATCCCTAAGTGCTCTCTGAAATTTAAGAGTAGCTCATGGCATAAGTAGCTCAACAGTCTGGCGCGTTTCCCATTTGTGAAATTATTTTTGATGAGTTAAAGCTATTTCCAAAGAGATTTAGTTTAGGAATTTAGTGAACATATCGAACATGAACTTAATACTTGTCTGAATTGATTGAATTCGTAAAGGGATTTGGGATTCCAGGAATTAGACATATATAGTTTTTGTAGTGAAAGTTGATTGACTAGATATTATGATTTGAGTTATACAACTGTTCTTCACAAACCTTTAGCATTCTATTACTTGTAATTCTGACTTACCTTTTTTATTTTCCTAGATCTATCACGTCTCCCATATGTCTTAAAACCAACGCTCTGAAATTATGGTTTATATTGGTTTTTCCATGGCATAAATCCATGGTCAAAACCAATGGTAGAAGTTAATGGTCTCCATGTCTTCAGATAGTCAACAAGACATCAAGGAAGCTAGGCACCAAAGCATCTAGACAGTAATGCGTTTAGACGGCTAGAAGCTAGGCAGCAAGGAGCTGAATGAGGCCTCCAAAATGTTATGTCTCTTTGGTAAAATAATAAATGCAGATAAAGGATAGAAAGATATGAAGAATCCATGAAGGAATTTTCTTTGATGATGAATATGTTGGTCTTATGTCGAAATAGAAGATGAGGGTGTAAAATCCTCTTCTCTCTTTCTTGGCTTCTCTTTTCTTCCTTTTTCCTCTCATGGAGAGCTCCTCTCTTCTTAGCTCCACATATTCTCCTTTTATATCTGACTTATAACTGGAGATAATGTCATATATGGTCACTAATTAGAATAAATGGTCATTTTAAAACCTATTCAAGACCACTGACCAAGACTATTGACTAAGACTTTGATCAATAATTTAACTTGACTTTGGTCAAGAATTTTACTTGACTTTTTATGGGCTCCATGTACTAGGAACCTTTGATCTTTAATGGAATTTTTAGAGGAGCTAAATTTCAGTTAGTCGGGTCGGACTTGTGGTTTATACTAAAGGTGAAACTTAGTACCAACGGATATGACCATATTTGAACAAATTGTGTCAATTTTGTGACCTTGTCTCTATCTTATACACTACTATGTTTATGACGTCAAACAATGCTAATCTTCCATAACCTTGTAGAACAGACTTAAACTAAAACAAAGTTTCCAACATCACTAGCTTGCTCCGCATACACAACTCACTGCATCACCAAATACTAGAATTTGGTTAGGAATTTGCAACATGTTTATGTCATGTCATTCCCATTTGTCTTTTTTTGTTACTACAATCTTATGATGATAGGATATTGAATCTTCTATTATATCAACATGATGTGTTATTAGTTGTAGCCTGTCACATTTGTTCTTACAGCTAAGGTGTAACATAATATTGTAGAAAAACATGAATTTGGTTTCACTTAGGAAAAATTAAATGTAAGTTCAAACTAGAATAGCTAATATTGAGAAAATTTACAGAATTTTAAGAGGTATTATTGGGTTGTTCTGTTACAGATAACCATTTTTAATAAATTTTTGGTTTTTTTTCATTTAAGAACAACTAAATGTAAGTTCAAATTTTGTACACAAAGAGATATAGGTGTCATTGTCACAGAGTGAAACTTAATGACATTACAAAATCTTTCATTGGTATCTGAAAAAAAAACAATTCGTAAATCCTTCTATCTGTTTATTGCAAAACATATATCATCATCCAAATATACCTCTAAAAGATAACAATTCTCTTTGTTTTCTTAGTCTTTTTTCTTGACTAAAGTTTCTTTTGATGGTGTATTCAATGTTGCTTTCATTACCAGATGAACTGTAAGAAAAGTTGCTCCAACACGTGGCCAAAAACTCCTTCAGAGATCTTGCCACAGTCAAATTGATTTACAAGCAACTATTTCAAAATGTCCTTTGGTCTATGCAGCCTTTGACCCGTTCAACATGCCTTTGGGCTTGGTGGCTCAGACGCCTGCAGCGTTTGTATGCGAAGTGTTATAGTTAAAAAAACCCGAATGCATCCACTTTAAGTTTATGTTTCTTCTTAATCAAATTATGTTATTTACAACTCTTGTTAAGTTTATGTTTTTTCTTAATCATATTATGTTATTTTGAACTCTTATTAACAATATAATCAGTTTTTCAACATATTACTCTATTATAAAACGATTTCAAAACACAGTGAAGCAGTTGTTCAAAGTTTTCTTTGTTATACACCAATTTTCGAAACAATGCCAAGCAATTGTTCAAAGTTTTTCTCTATTGTACACCGATTTTCAGTAACATTTCAAATACTATTATACTTAATGCGACCAAATAATACTTCTACTAAGTTGACCTAATTGTGTGAAGTTACACATTATCGAATATTATAAACTTGAGGATCAATAATATTAACTAAAATTGATTTCTAGCGTAATATTGAATAAAACATGACATGAATGAACCCGTCGATCACTTATCACGGCGTTTGAGCCCCATTTGGTCAAATGAAAGAATTGAATTGGGGGTTTTGCAGAAGAAGATGAAACGGACATGATTTAGGATGGGGGTTCGAATATAATTTTCAAAATGTTGAAATCGATTTTGGGGATTGGAGGAAGAACACGAATCCGTTCTGGATGATTAGGGTTACAGAGAAGAAGATTAGGATGGAGGAGGAATCGATCGATTTGTGGGTGGTGGTGGGACCCATTTTTTGTTTGTATTAGTTTGAACCAAATAATCAAATTTGATTTCTACGATTTCATTGTTAGGTTTAAGTTTTTGGGTAAAATTCATTAAGAGTAAGATGGTAATTCGAAACCTCATTTAATCAACAGAGCATAGACAAATTATGTGGGGTATATTAGATAGCATTTCTAATCATACATTGGGTTTCTTGTCAATTTGCGTTATCTTTTTATCTTACTATCATTATGTTTTTTTTTATGTTAGGCTTTACTAAATCATGCTCAAATGTCGGATTTTGCTAATATTTATGAAACATTTACCGTTTCTATATTATTTAGAGTTTTTTTTCATCAAACGACTATTCTATTACTCAAACTTGAGGTGGTCTAGGAAGCCAGACCTGAATAGAACAACCAACAAAACAGAGATCTCTATGAAATGATCGTGCCTGTCTTGGCCAGTGCGTCTGAAATTCCATTGTGAGCCCTTGAAATGTGACATATCTCGAAGTCTGGAAAACAAATCATAATTGTCTTTATAGCCTCCAGTTCCATTACAAAACTCAGCCATGCTTGCGGTTCCTTCACCATTGCGATAATGTCTTTATAGTCCGTGCCAAAACGTTGACATGACGAATGTTGAAGCATGCACTTCATTGCCCATATAAAGGCTTCTAGTTCAAAATGAAGGGTCGTCTCACGCTTACACGCCCATCCACAACCACTATACTGATCATTAGCGGTCCAAGAACCGTCCACCATATATATACTCTCCAGACTTAAGATTTGTGGCTCCTCGCTCCTGTGCGCTTGTGGGTTCTGATGAATCGTCTCATCAGCACTAAACCAGGCCAGACATTCTCTCTCTGCATATCTCACTAACTCCATAAGATCTCTATCAACCCCCCTAAAAGTTTATCATTTTGGGCCTTCTAGATGTACCAAATTATCCAAGGATAAGGGTCTCTATGTGAATCAGGTGCATCAATTCCTTCCTTTCTCTAGAAAAGATAATTCATATTTGCGTAGATACTAGGTAATGGGAAAGTATTTTGACCAGAAGGCGTCGACGATAAAGCTCATACTTGCAACACAGGAGGACACTCAAAAATGGCATGAGTAACTGTTTCCTCTGGCTCCCCACATCTTGGACAGTAGTTATCACATCTCATATTCCTATAGTTCAGATTTTTCGTGACCGCCAGATGTCTTGTTATCACCTGCCACATAAGATGGCACATCTTCTGAGGTGCTTTTACATTCCAAACAAAGGCTTGGAGATCAGTTATACTAGGTCCACATTTCTCTCCATCCTCATCTTCCCGTAAAAGCTTTCGGGACACCCAATAGCCTGAGTTAACTGTATACTGGCCATTTTTGGTGTAGCTCCAGCAGAAAGTATCTCTGTGATTTGTCGTACTTGTAGCTAAGCTCCTTATGAGTGGAATGTCTTCCGTATTAACATAATTCATTAGCAGTTCAATATCCCATTCCTTTGATTCTTGATTAATTAAATCGCCAACTCTCATTCGGGCGCATAACTAGGGCAGAGGGATGAGCCGGTCTGGTATTGTCGGGATCCATGGATCCTCCCACACCTTAGCCTCATCTCCAGAATGAATCTTTTGTCTGATACCAGGAGAAATAGTCTTCGTGCCGTCGAGATACTACTCCACACATATGATGGGCTATGAACCAAAATTGAACGCAAAGGCGAACTCATTTAGTAATATCTCCCTCTCAACACCCTAGCCACCAGTGAGTCCGGGTATTGAACAATTCTTCATAATTTTTTTTGCTAGCAAAGCCAAACAGAATTCATGTATCATACAAAATCCCAAACCTACTTCGCTCCTTGGTTTGCATAGTTTTCCCCATTTCGCTCAGTGTATACCTCTTTTTGGTGAATTTGAACTACACCAAAATTGTGCAATGGCACTTGCAAGCTTTTCACAAATCTCTAATGGTAGCAGGAATGTAGACATCACATATGTCGACAATGCTAATATATGGACTTAATAAGAACCTATTTTCCTCCTTTTGATAGCCACCTACCCGTCCATCCATTCAATCTATGCATCAATTTATCCTTGAGGAAAGCAAAAAGTTTTCATTTGGACCCACTAATATCTTATGGTATTCCCAAGTATGTCCCCATCCCTCCTTCGTTTTGGATTCCTAGCTTATCTTTGATATGCTGTCTAGAATGAGCCTTTATCTTCTTACCAAAGAGTAAGGATGATTTCTCAAAATTAATTCACTGACCTGACGCTTTCCCATACTTCGTTATCACTTCATTACTTCTTTACATTCACGGGGCTCCGCCTTACAGAAGAAAAGGCTATCATCAGCAAAGATAAGGTGAGATATTGAGGGACAAGCGCGTGTAGCACGCATCCCCATTATCTTCCCTTGATTCTCAGCGTGATTAAGAAGGCTAAAGAGCGCTTCCGTGCATAGAATATAGATGAAAGGAGACAAAGGATCTCCTTGGCGTAGGCCTCTTTCCGGAATAATGTTTCCCCTTGGCTGGCCATTCATTAGTACTTTGTACTTTACCGATGTTATACACCGCATGATCCAATCTATCCATATTTCTGAAAACCCCATTTTTGCATGACTGCTTGAATAAAAGGTCATTCCATTCTATCATACGTTTTGCTCATATCCGTCTTGATAGCCATCCTCTTATTTCGTCCTTTTGGTTTGGTTCTCAAAGCATGAAACATCTCTTGTGCTATCATAACATTATCAAAAATTGTCTTCCGCAACGAACACCGGTTGAGTTTCGCAAATTAGTCTAGGTAAAACTTTCTTTAATCTCTAGCATAGAACCTTAGAGATAATCTTATAGCTAACACTGCACAGACTAATCGGCCGGAACTTGGACATCCCATTTGGCTTAGTAACCTTTGGGATAAGGAAAATATTAGTGTCATTTAACCCATTTGCCATTGTTCCCTCAAAGAGGAATTGGTTAGCCAGAAGAGTTAAATCCTCTTTTACAATATCCCAAATTTTTTGATAAAACAATGTTTTCATTCCGTCTGGCCTTGGGGCTTTCTCTGGATGCATCGCGAACAGAGCTAGTTTTACCTCCCATTCTGATACCGGTGCAGTAATCTCTTCATTAATTGCCCCGGTGATCTTTGTTGATACCTCCAATAAAGCGTCGGTAATATTCTCAGGATTAGATGATCCAAATAAATCCCTAAAGTAACTAGTCGCAGTGGCCACTAGACCTTCCTCATCTTACACTACATTGCCATTGGAATCAGCAAGCTGGGTGATTATGTTCCTTGCTCTTCTTTGCTTTGTTAATGAATGAAATTTTTTTGTATTTCGGTCGCCTTCTCTTAGCCAGAAGACTACTCTTTTGTTTCCATAATAATGATATAGTGTGTTTTTAGCATACTTTAGTTGTGATTTATTGATCTTTCTCATGTAATTATAGGGTACTTACAGCTCTATTCGAGACATTTCAGGTACAAAAGAGCATGTGGAACCTTGGAGGAAACATGAAGAAAAAGAGAAAATTTGAATTCTGTCCCGGAGAACAACCCCAGAGATCAAGCAGAGCTTTGATCCCCGCGGGAGATATTTTAGGAAACTGCAAAATCTTTGGGGATTTACCCTAATTTTATTTCCTCCTCCTTTCAGCTGCCACAAAAGTTTTATAAAAAGAGGGGCACAACCATTATTAGATCGAGACTCTTTCAGCTCAATTTTCTCTCATATTTTCAGTAAAAACTTGTTTGGATTCAATACTTTTTAAGGGAAAGGAATCTTCACCTTGTTCTCGCGATTAGAGAAGATTTCTTGAACCCTATTTTTAGTTTTTGATTTCGATTTATGGACTATTATTCAGTATTTCTTACTGTGTTTATTGCCGCGATTGCTGAGTAGTCGATTTTGTTAGTTTAGGTTGTTAGGGTGTTGGATTTATTAAGCTACACACAAATAAGTTATACGTTCATTGATGGCCTTTATTCTAAACCTAACTTAATGCTAGCATGAATATGATCACTTTATGTTAGATCTACGGTTTCATCTATTCATTAACCGTTTTATAGATTGTCTGGCCTGCTTAGAATAAGTATTATATCCCTAATCAGCGAAAGTAAATATTAGGGTGTAATATGAACTGAATAGACCTGATCATTATTGTTCATAGACAGAACTCGAAACATGACAACTTAGTCTCCGGGGCTGTTCTCTGAAAGGAACAAGCGCCACGACAGTGGGCTGTTCTAGCCATTGATCTATGTTCTGGGCTTGTTCTTAATTTGAACTTGAATAATTGTGTGGCTTAGTGATATCTAACACCTGTTTAATCACCCTAGGCTAGCTTTCCCCCAAATTTAAAACAGCTCAAACTGTACCTTGATCTCTGTTATTTTTACCTTGTTCTCTGTTAAATCTGAAAGTTTTAGCTAAGAAACTAAAATCTTAAGATATAGTGTAAAACGGTCCTCTGGAATTGAATCTCAAGTACAACAACTACAACTGTTAACTTGACAGTGGCAAGATCCGATTTTTAGTGTATCAAGTTTTGGCGCCATTGCGACGGGGACCAGCTTTTACCTATATTTTCTTGGTTTTATACTTTGTCTAAGACATCTAACTTGCTCAATTTTCTTGTTTCCGATGTATGTCAAGTATAAATACTCGAACCAACATCTCAAGTCCATTAATCTTCCTTAGCAATCAAGAACTCGCAAGATTGGAAAGGAACAACCGAACTCAATCAAGACCTAATCAAGCCAACATGGGCGATCATAACAATGAGCATGATCTCACTGCTGCAATGGCTCTGATACAACAGCAGATGCAGCAGATGCAACAGGCCTTGCAAGCTCAACAAGCGGCTGCTCAGCAACAATAACAGGAGCAACCAACTCGGATTGGAGAGAGGAATCTTCCTCGCAACTTTCCAACCATTCGCTCAGCCATTGTTCCTTTACCCTATGCTCGGCAGGATTTCGAGATCAAGGCCTCCATGATTTCTCTGGTGCAAAGGAAGATGTTCCATGGTCTCCCAGCAGAAATACCAATGCAACACATCGAAGCCTTTGAGGAGATATGTGCTATGACTCGTTCAAACGGGGTTTCACCTGATTATGTCAAGTGTATGATGTACCCGTTCTCTCTTGCCGATAGGGCATCAAGGTGGTTGAAATCACTGCCTACTGGCTCTCTCACTATATGGGAGCAGGTTCGAGCCACCTTCTTGAGTCACTTCTACACCAAGGCAAAAACGGCTGCTCTCAGGAACAAGATCTCCTCCTTCAAACAACACTCCAACGAACCCTTTAATGAAGCATGGGAGCAATTCAATGACATACTCAGAGAGTGCCCTCGTCACGGGTTTGATCAGGACTACATTCTAGAGATTTTCTATGATGGTGTGGATTGGGAGTTCTGCAATACCTTGAACTCTGCGAGTAAGGGAGATTTCATGATTCAAACTAGTGAAGGAGCGTTTGAGCTGATAGAGAACATGGCTGCTAGCTCAGCCAACAAGAACCCAGAGACTGATCGCTCCAAGAAAGTCAACAGCATTGATGCTCAATGGAAAGATGAACTCACTTCCAAGGTAGATCTGCTTCTCAAGAGCAACAAAGGTCAAGTCTTGTATATGGAGGAAGCTACACCTGAGCAGATAGCTAAGGACCAGACCGCAAAAGATGGACAGGAAGGAGATGATCACCAGGAAGTGCTCTACATCAACGGTCAAGGGTATGTTCAGAAAAAGAACTACTACGAGAACTCAAACAGCGGGAACAACCCCAACCTGCTCTCTTACCGGAGCAACAACGTAGAGAACCCTAGGGATCAAGTCCAAAACAATCAAGCTCAAGGTGTCGCTCAGCAAAGAGGATTTCCACAGAATTTTCAGGGAAAGACCTTCGTCTTCAATCAGTCCTAGAACCTTTTCCAGAAACAAGATCAACACCAGAACCAGCAGAAGCAGCAGAACAGTCAGCAAACTGCTCCAGCAGCATCAAGCGGGCAGCATGACGAACTCAAGGTCTTAGGGAACATGATGCATCAGCTGCTCCAGAGCCAACAAGTTCAGGTCAAGACGTTGAACCAGGCTACCACAGAGATCAACAACAGGATGGACAACATGTTCACTGAGCTGAATACTAAGTATGACACTGTGAGCAGCCACATGCGCCAGATTGACATTGCTCTCGCTCAAACAGCTGAAAGTATCAAGAGGCAGCAAGGAACACTCCCTGGAAAAACAGATAAAAATCCTAGGGTTGAGCATTGCAATGCAATAGAGCAGCTGTTTGCTGAAACTGCCTTGAGCGTAGAAGAGAGAACAACGCACCTTGCTAGCTCTGAAGTGACTGCTCCCAGTGAATCTGTTGAGACTCCACCAGCTCGAGTTTATGTTCCTAAGGTTTCCTATACAATTTCACCTAAACATCTGATGGATCCCATTAGTGCAGAGCAACTTGAACCCTATTTTTAGTTTTTGATTTCGATTTATGGAGTATTATTCAGTATTTCTTACTGTGTTTATTGCCTTGATTGCTGAGTAGTCGATCTTGTTAGTTTAGGGTGTTAGGGTGTAGGATTTATTAAGCTACACACAAATAAGTTGTATGTTCATTGATGGCCTTTATTCTAAACTTAACTTAATGCTAGCATGAATCTGATCACTTTATGTTAGATCTAGGGTTTCATCTATTCATTAACCGTGCTATAGATTGCATGACCTGTTTAGAATAAGTATTATATCCCTAATCAGCGAAAGTAGATATTAGTGTGTAATATGAACTGAATAGACCTGATCATTACTGTTCATAGACAGAATTCGGAACAAGCGACAGCTTAGTCTCTGGAGATGTTCTCTGAAAGGAACAAGCGCCATGATAGTGGGTTGTTCTAGCCATTGATCTATGTTCTGGGCTTGTTCTTAATTTGAACTTGAATAATTGTGTGGCTTAATGATATCTAACACCCGTTTAATCACCTCAGGCTAGTTTTCCCCCAAATTTAAAACAGCTCAAACCGTACCTTAATCTATGTTATTTTTACCTTGTTCTCTGTTAAATCTGAAAATTTTAGCTAAGAAACTAAAATCTTAAGATATAGTGTAAAACGGTCCTCTGGAATAGAATCTCAAGTACTACAACTACAACTGTTAACTTGACAGTAGCAAGATCCGATTTTTAGTGTATCAAATATCTTTTCAGCCTTAAGAGCATCAGATAAATCCTTTAAAGCCTCGACTATATCCTCAGTTGTGACATAGTCATTCAGATATAGTCCCTCCACCTTATCTAGCTCCTCAACCTGTTTTCCAGAATTTAAATCATGATGCCTTCTCCATTGTCCAAAGGCTTTGCGACAACTCAATAAATGTTCCGTAATACTTGCATCAAGGGGAAGTTCTGGAGATTTCCAACCCTCCATGATGACTTGCCGTAGTTCCTCATTGTCAATCCACCTTTTATCAAATTTGAAAGTTTTTTCTTTTCCCATTGATTTAGTAAGGATATTTGCTAGAACTAGACGATGATCTGATCCCCAAAGCTGCATATATCAGAATGTGGGAACTTCTCATGCCAATTCTCATTACCAACAGTTCTGTCTAATCGACACCTTACTGTGGTTTGCCCTGCCCTTTTTCCCACCCAAGATAGCATATTTCCAGAACATGGAAACTCAAGCATCCAACAATCATTAAGTATCTGTTTGAAAGATAAAAATGAGCTGTCTGAGCGAGGTCTTCCTCCTACTTTTTCATTATGACCTATAATTTCATTTAAGTCACCTATCATGAACCAAGGTCCTACTCTTGTAGTTGAGAAATGCGTAAGACGTTCCCACACTTGATCTCTTTGTTCAAACACATGATCAACATAAACAAACGTCATATGAACTTTTATTCCATCAATGATTGCCTCTACATCAATCATTTTGTTATTTGGAAATAAAACAATAACTTGAAATTCTTCCAATGAAAATAAAGCTAAACTCCCGCTGAGACCAAGTGGCTCAACGGTAAACAAACGATCAAATCCTAAATCGGTCTGAATGTTTTGCAACATTGACCTATTATTTTTTGTCTCAGAAAGGAACACAAGTCCTGGGCGATGCTTCAGGCACATCTCCTTAAGGCGTCGAACTGTGAGGTTGCTCCCAATCCCTCGACAGTTCCAACTGATTATCCTCATGACTCCATGTTGGATGAGTTTCCAGGCCTCATCGCTTCCGTCTTTTTGCATGCCTTTCTTTTAACTTCTTTGCACTATGTCGACCAGATTTACCAGCTCCACTAGTCATATTTGACCCCAGAGTCCTTGATTGTTTGCTTGGAGATCCCCGACGAAGGAACTCAATTTTCTTGCTTGGGAAACCCAAAGGAGCCATAGTCTGGGCTCCAGATTTCATAGCATTTGTTGCCTTCTTTCCTGATTTTGATCTCTTTTCCACCACATATAGGGGTTCTGGCCATTTAGATTCAGATTCCTGACTAGTAAATCGTCATCATTAGGTTCAAACCCCATTATTCTTTCATCTTGCTATGCCATCTCCATGTCATCCAACGCTCCAATAATCTGATCATCCCTTGCCTCAGACGCCTGTGTAGGAGAGAATGAGAGTGCTCGAGCAGCTCCCTTGATGCGAAAAGTTACATTACCATCCATAGCCTTATCCCCTGTTGATGGGGTCACAATCGTACTTGCTATCATTTTCCTTTGTCTACCATTCCCACTCTGCTGCTGCTCCTCAACTGGAGCTCCACTGTTAGCTGATACTTGTACATAAGGAACAATATCTAGTGGGACATCATTAATGGCCACACATGAGGCTTCTGGTTCCCTCTTCCATTCGAAACCATGCATATTTAAGCGCATCTTTCCCTCCTCTATGTCTGCAAAACCCACTGGTTTAGCCCTCCATCTTTGATCATGTTTACGCTGGTATGGTTCATATCGACTTCCTTCATATCTTTTACTTCTAGAATAGTCATTTTGATTCCTGGATACTCTGTCTGCATGGTCCTCCCGTCGATAATTAGAGCTATCCCTGGATCGATTCTGGCTGTGAACTCTCATAACGTCGCTCTCCTGTGTCATGTCTGAACGTAAAACGATCATAACAATACACATGATCTTTTCTCTGCCTCAATGGAGGCCGAGATTCCTGGAGATTATTATGCCCTACATGTGTAGGTATTGTATGGACTCTAGAGAAACCATCAGAACGTTCAGGCGGGGCCTGGAGCCAAGATTGGATACTTGTAGATGGGCAATATCGTTTCTCATGGAAGAGTGATCCACAAATGCAGCAATTTTTGAACAGCATATCATACTTGATTTCGATAGTAACCTCATCCCCTTCTGGCGACTGGACTTTTCTTGAGAATTTTAAAGGACGACAGGACTCTATCTCAATGAGCATACGACCCTCAGAGAGCTCCAATGTATCAACATGGCCAATTCTGCTACCAATAGTCCTCTAATTTTTATTTGTCCATAGGTGAAGAGGAAAACCAACGAGCTGAACCCATAATGGGATTATCCATGGATAATCATTGTGGACAATCGGTTCCCATCGGATCAAAACGAACATACAGAAGTTGAAATGAAAAGGACTATGTCGAAGAACAGAGTTTAGGTCATCCTCAGAGCTGAAATTAAAGAGAAACTTTCCATTTCCCAAGTCGTTTGATGTGATCCTATCATGTAAACCGCATTGTGTTTGCATTTTTTGAAGAAGTTTCTCCACTTTATGTTTCTTAGGGTTTAAAATTTTTCCAATAAGACTCAATCGGAACTCTTTTATGAAAAATGCCTCATCATGATCCATAAGTTTTATTGGTTCATCATCATCTTCATACAACACTCCCTTTCCTTTGATGTCTGCTGAATGAGCAGACATCACTCTGTAAGAGGACCCCATATGAGGGTCTGATAGCTCATCCGCAAGGCTATACCCCAGATTTAAGACTACATATAACAAATCAAGAAAACTTGATCTCGTCGAGTGATACCAAACGTGCAAAGTCCAATCTCGTTCAATGGACATTCCGTCAAATCCCAGAGTTAAGACTACATATAACAAATTGACAAAACTTGATGTCATAGATGAAGGAATGGACACTTCGGACAATGATCATGTGTGTCAATGAGAATTCCCGTTCACTCGAGATGAGGAGTATACTCGAGATATGAAGATTGTATATGAAGATCGTCGACACCTAAGATCGAGAAGATGTGATATGAAGATCGTTGATGCCTAAGACCGTATAATAGGGTATGAAGATCGAGAACAGGTGTATACTCCGGACAATGATCCTATACGCCAACGTCTAAGATCGATGAGGATGAGGATTGAATGAAGCTTCCCAACGAAGTTGGTGACGATCGATGAGGATGATGATTGTCGTGATGAGGATCATCGTGATGAGGATGACGATTGTCGTGATGAGGATAAGGTGGTGAGGATCGTCGGAAGAGGACACCGATGGACAAAACGATGACGATTGTCGTGATGCTCCAATGATGATGAAGGTGTAGAGCGATGAATGATGAACCAGAGACAATGATCTTGTGGCTGCACCTGATGATTTTGCACCAAAGGATGTCAAAACCGAAGAGAGAACACGGATCAGATGGATCCCGTGATCCTGAGAAGCAATCATTGAGAACTCGCCGTCGATCGCCTTCGTTCTCAGAGTTAGGGCTTTATCCTATTTTTGTTATTTAATTTCAGTCTAAATTAAACATAATCTGGATACTAATAACTATTATTTAGAGTTTAAGGGGGTGTTACTGGAAGTTACATTTATAATGATTGTTATAATTTTAAAAGTCTATAGTTATTGACTAATGAATTCTAACATTCTTACAAAATCAAGTGTTATTGGTTTGAAGATTCTTTAATGACATATAGAATTCATTGTTATTCAAAAAGCTTGGATTTTAAAGATTCTTAATTCTATCAAAATCTAATGTTATGGGGACTTGAATTCCTAATATTTTAATTCATGAAACAAGACTTTCAAAATATTGAATATATACTCAAGATTTTCAAAATCATTATAATAAAATAGTTTCATAGACTTGTTAAATATGAAAAAATAATTATAACTCTTTATAAATTTAACAAATCTCTTGATTCTTAAAATCAATCGACTCTACATAAATTCATCTCTGGTTAACCCCCCTATGACCTTGGAGATTCAACAAATACTGAGGTTAATCACTTTTATACGTGTTAGAAGAACATATAGAGGGATTGTAATTTGAATCAAATGTTTATGTTTGTTCTTTTACGAGTAAATGACCTTTTCCATGTGTTTCGTCAATATTTTTGCATTTTTACATATATAATTTTTTTTTCAAATAATACTTTCGTCTAAAACATACATTTTAATGTATAATGTTTTAGGTTAAAAATATATATTTTGATGTATTTGATATATAACCTATATATTAACTATTCTAGGTTAAAATAACATAAAATATTATTTAATTAATAATTCTATCTATTAAAATAAATGTCATGATTTATCTAATGTATAATTTTTATTTGAATCATCCTTATAAAATTGTTAAATATATGTTTTTATTTATCCAATCACATTATAACAATAAATTCTTATTTAACTATATTAATAAGAATATTACACAAGACTTCAATACAAAAAGTAAACTTAAAATATTACGGTACTAGTTTTAGAATTAATTTAATATATTATCCATTATATTTTTCACACAACAAAAATTAAATATAGTTCTATGTGCTTTGAAGTATTTTTCATTAAAATATGCTCCGTTTATGAGATTAGACCAAATGATTCATTTAATTTGTTAAACCAAACTATAAATCAATTATTGTATTTTTTTCAAAATCCATTTGTCATACATAATGTAAGATAAAAGTTATAGCAATTCAGCTGACCATTATATTTTCTAAAAACAAACCAAACACATTAGAATTCAAATGAGATAACATTTATAAAATGATGAATCTGATAAGTTTCATATCAATAATTTGTCTCTCATGGATTTTAGTGACAAAATTTGTACAACCTCTAAATCTTTTTTAAAACTAATCCTTCATATGGTCTTATATAATCCTAGACTAACATGACCGGTTCATTCAATATTTGAACAAAACTTTATCGGTTAGCATGTGGAGAAATCAAAATTTAAAACCAAATCTTTTATGAAATATACATCAAAATAATTGTTGGATCAGTTGCTTTCTATATTTAAGGTGAAAATAATCATCTATTATTATTATATTGCTTCAAAAAAAATACAAAAGGAACCGAACAATAATTATGTGATACATAACATATTTAGAACACCTAACATCGAAGAATATCTAATACAAAATCGTTTTTACAATTTAAAACATATCAGTTTAATCTCTAACAAATTGTTTGCTACCTAGATAGTCTAAGCATATACCACATAAATATAGATCTTATTAGAGTAATATGGAGTCATGTACATAGGGCCAAGGGAAAATTAAGTCTATAACCATATCAACCATATGGTTACTCATTATCGCCCAAAAAGCCCTTCTCCTGCGCGTGGAAAGGTAAAAATTTATCTTTCTTTCTCTGTCTTTCGATCTAAAAAAACTATTTCCATTTCCCTCAGCGGTTTCAAACAGTGAAAGCGAAGCGACGCGGAGGGAGAAGTTAATAAGTGCTGGTAGGGGGTTCTATTAACATGACGATTTCTGTAGAAGAAGGTGGAAAGAAGTTGCGGTGGTCGATAGGTACGGCACGAAGTTCGATTCAAAGGTTAATGGTTTTGGCGGCGATACGGAGAGCGGCACAACTGACCGTACACATCTTCCGGTACGATCCACTTCGTCGAGGTAAGATGGGGTTTGATGGTAGCTTATTACGGGAGGCGCTTACTTTCAGAGCCATCCAGGTGGGCACTGTAAGAGAAAACTGATTTTTTTTTTTTGTAGATCCAGTGCAGCGGTTTCAAGTCGGCGGAGAGAAGGTATGTAAAATAAATGTTGACCCGTTAGTTTTGTTGAATGATTATTGTCACATGCATGTCCGTGATTGTGTTGGGTGCTTGGCGATGACGAACCAACCAAGTTTGTTGAGTCACGGTTATGGTATAGTTATGTGTGATGAGTAAAAGTAATAGATTATATATCTATGTTTATAGTATAGAACTTGTTGAACGTTTTGTCAGTTAAATATGGTATTTGTTTTTTCCTAAGCTTCGGTTGAGTGAAAGTGATTATTCTAATTGGGCGGGTAAATAGTATAGACACGCTTGTTGACAGTAGCATCATAAATTATGTTGGTACTGCCTATACTATTTGAAGTCGTATATAGTATAGATATTAAGATATTCCTTTACAACATATGTGTGTCTTTTCTATGTGTTACTGTATATAGGATATGATCAAATGTTTTGGCTTGTCGACAGTACTGCCTATACTATTTGCAGTCATATATAGTATAGCTATTAAATTATTCCTTTACAACATATGTGTGTCTTTTCTATGTGTTATTGTAAATAGGATATGCTCAATTGTTTTAGTTTTTTGACTAACGATTATTTGAGAGAAAATGAGTTTAGTTTTTGTAAAGGTAAACTTGATACTCGTTGTGGAGCCTAAAATAATTATATTAGTAAAGGTATACAGTATAGACACACTAGTATTACTTCGCACAAAATAAGGTGGAGCAATAATGCATATATTATTTGAAAACGAAAATAGTATACCTTGTGATATATTGTCTCTATACCATAGTTTTTTGTATCACAACTATTTAGTACGTATTTTAGACCGATATATGTGTCTATAAATGATAATTCTATTGGTATTTGCATAAAGTATAGACACACTCGATGTCCTTGTGGAGCAAATTATGTGGAGAGGTGTCTCCGTATAGTATGTGTAAGTGTTTATAGTTACATAGTAAGATTTTCTTGTGTTGGTGGTTTGTAGGTTGACCAACGGTAAATTGTTTTTTCGACTCACTCATGTATTTTGCAATGACTACTCTATTGGGGAAATGTATATAGTATAATACAATGTATTTATTGTTAGCCATTCTACTGTTGTTGAAGGATGAATGGAGTTATCTATATGTTTAGCCAATAAGTACAGATAAAAGATTTATCTATTGAAAATTAGGTGGGAGCAATAATGCCTATAGTATTTGAAAACGAAAATAGTATACCTTGTGTATATTGTCTCCTTATACTATGGTTTTTTTGTATCACAACTGTTTAGTACGTATTTTAGACCAATACATGTGTCTATAAATGACAATTCTATTGGTATTGCATAAAGTATAGACACAATCCGTTGTCCTTGTGGAGCAAATTATGTGGAGAGTGTCTGCGTATAGTATGTGTAAGTGTTTATAGTTAACATAAGTAAGATTTTCTTGTGTTGGTGGTTTGTAGGTTGACAACGGGTAAATTGTTTTTTCGACTCACTCATGTAGTTTGCAATGACTATTCTATTGAGAATTGTATATAGTATAGATACAATGTTATTCATTGTTAGTCATTCTACTGTTGTTGAAAGATGAATGAGTTATCTATATGTTAGCCAATATAGTACAGATAATAAGATTTATCTTATTGGGACCCAACTTGTGTTGAG